>JBBPLP010000156.1:0-27059 GCA_038089875.1 Fistulinella prunicolor
ATGGTGACGGGCTCAGTTCACGTCGCATCATTTGCGAGGGCAGACACGTACGGAGCCCCCGAAACAGTACCCTGAATAAATTGAGGCGGTTTAAGTACATAAACGACAACGGAGAAGAGGTGGCATACCGACTGCGAAATACTTGACGTCAGTCGTACTTAGTTCAAGATCAGCATATACGACACTGCCAGGAGTCTGTCCATAGCGTTCTCTAGTAATTTTCCCGACCCATTTTGGGGTGTGCTCCTGAGTTTGAGCAACGGACTTGCCGATCCTTGGAGGCTATCGCCAAAGAAGTAGTCTTAAGCCAAGGACGATATCGGCAATGGTATGTACAAATACAACTAACCCACGCTCCCTTAACGTCGGTACAGCTCGCACGAAACCATAAAGCCATATGGCGGAACGCGTTCACACTGAGAATCGGATGAACCACTCCTTGATCCCACGCGCACTTTCTTCCTTGGCCCAACCTAGAAACAGACATGGACGTCGCTCTGAATACCTCGGGCAGCCAAGACGCGAAGGGATACACACGCTGATCGGGCACGTCCGGGTCACCGCGCGTAGCAAACCCGTGCTCGACGCCCGAGAACACTTGGAAAAAGTAGTTGGATTTGTTATGCACCAAGATGTCTTCGGCACGTCGTCGCTCCTCGAGCGGAAAGGCCGGGTCGACCTCTGTATCGCCACGATATGAAGGGGTCAGCTAACATCAGACTTGTGTGTGCCATGGCTTGGATGCTCACCCGCACAGGACAGGAGGATTGGTCCTGTCGTAACGGTGTCAGTGTGAGCCACTGCATGCAACGGGAAAAAATATGAACGAGATGTCACGTACGGGCAAGCTTCTCGAAGTGGCTTTCTTCGAGGAAAGCAGGGTGGGCGAGCGCCCCTGTAAGGAGGTCGCTGAGTGGGAAAGGATGGGGCCATGGTACGGGATACGTTACCGGCAACGATGGATCCCTCTGCGGCCAGATCCATCACAAACGGTGCGCCGAAACAGTAACCTGTAGAGATATTACTCTTCAGCATCCCTGGATCGTGTAACGAGGTAATTAATTGTGGGACACGGACCGACCGCGGTATACCTTGTCGTCTCGATACCTACGCCAGGATAAGCATTGATGCAAGTGATGATGTATTCTGAGATAGGGCCAACCGTACAACTCTTTGACGGCGTTGAACCACTTTGGGAAGACCTCCTTCGCGACGACGAGTTTCTCGTTCCACCAAACTTCCTTTCCAGAATGCTCAATGTCCTCCGGCAAGTCCTGGACGTACTCCCCAAAGAGATAGTCTGGTCCGAGTACGATGAAACCTGAGGTTCGCGCACGCGCCCGAAGCACCATCAGCATCACGATCATGGCCAAAACAATTACGAACAGAGACGCACCACAGGTAGCGAAGTAGTCCTGCAGTAGTTTGTTGTTGATATACAGGGATCCACACACGTCTGAGAGGAACAAGAGAACATTCTTATGTTGTTCCGGCGCTGCGGCGGCAGGTGGTTCGCCGATGTAGGTCTCGAGTCCGCCGAGGGATTCGACGCGTCCTGTAGGAGTACCTGTGTGTTGAACAGTCTTCCAGCAACATGGAGTCAGGGGACCTGCGAGTGTAGTTGACATGGAGGAGATCATCGGCGGTGTTTGACATGCTAGCAATGGCAGTCCGGCCCTTTTAATCTCGACAATCGTATGCCACGATGCCCCGTAATACAGCCTACAGGGACCTTGCCGCCTATTGACATCGACATCGGATATCGATTGTGCATCAGATGATCAAGGGCTACTGCCTCCGAAAGTGCCAAGTCAGGGTACCCAGTTTTGACCAATTGCCACCTTGCGGTCAGCGACATGCCTATCACACAAAACACGTACGGAGCCCCGAAACAGTATCCTGGATGAATCGAGACGATGTGAGTAGAACGACAAGACTCGAGAGGCGGCGTACCGACCGCAAAGTACTTGACGTCGGCTGCGCCTGCTCCAAGATCAGCATGCACGAACGAGTATGTGGGACGGGGGATCTGACCGTAGCGTTCTCAAACTGCATCAATTCACTTTGAGGTGTGCCCGTGAGCTTGCCAGTGAGCGACGAACTTGCCCACCCAGGCTGTACCCTCAGGGCTTCGAAAAGGCTATCGCCAAAGAAGTAGTCCAACCTATTGAGGACAGTACCTGCCAGTTCAGTTTGTCGAGGGATCCGACGGTGGCGGTGGTGAAGAGTCCGAAGGAAACATCACACTCTGCCAGATGCCGTCATGTGGTTCACCTTCCCTTCAAATTCATTTCAAAACCCATCGCATCGCACTCTATTTCCTTTTGATGATAATTCGTCTCCACATCAGTCACTCTGGCACAACTTCAAGCCCGAGGCCCAGCTTTTGATTCTCGCCACGACCAACGGCTCGACGGATTGACGGAAAGCACATCAAAAATAACAGCTACGCCACTATATACAGTACATTCACTCTTCTCGTTCTCTTTGGACTACAAATACATTTCTTCCTCGCACGGTTCGCACGAAACCATGTGGAACGCGTTCACGCCGAGAATCGCAGAAACCACTGCTTCATCGCGCGTGCACATTCCTCCTTGGCCCACACTAGGAACAGAAGCGGCGTCATTCTCGATCCGCGGGAAGCCAAGACGAACACAAATACGCACATACGTCGGGCTCTTCCAGGTCCAAGTCGCTGCTCGTAGCGAACCCGTGATCGACGCCCGAGAACACCTGGAAAAAGTACTTGGCCCCCCTTCGCACCAAGATGTCTTCGGCCTGTCGTCGCTCCTCGAGATCAAAGGCAGAATCGATCTCTGCATCGCTATCATGTGAGGGAGTCAGTTCGCATGTCGCGATTTGGATGCTCACCCGCACAAGACAGGAGGATGGGTCCTGTCGCGACAGTACCAGTGTGAGGGATGGGTGAAAAAGGATAGACGGGATGTCACGTACGGGCAACCTTCTCGAAGTGACTGTCTTCGAGGAATCCGGGATGAGCGAGCGCCCCTGCAAGGAGATCGCTGAGTGGAAGAGGACAGGAGCCAGTAGAGAATACGTTACCTGCAACGATGGACCCCTCTGCGGCGAGATCCATCACAAACGGCGCGCCGAAAGTGTAGCCTGTAGAGAGGTCACTATTCAGCATACCTCGATAGACAAAGAATTGCGGGACACGGACCGACCGCGGTATACTTTGTCGTCTCGGTGCCTAGGAAAAAATGAGCACCGGAGGAACGGATGGTATACTCAAAGGAGGGACACCTACCGTACGTCTCTTTGACGGCGCCGAACCACTTTGGGAAGGCCTCCCTCGCGCAGGCGAGTTTCTTGTTCCACCAGGTCGCCCTGCCATCAAATCCAGTGTCTGCTGGCAAGTCTTGCATGTACTCCCCAAAGAAATAATCTGGTCCGAGTACGATGAAACCTGAGGTTCGGCCACGTGTTCAGCATCGCAATACTAGATAAACTGGTTACCAGCTGAAACGCACCACACTCAGCGAAATAGTCTTGCAGCAATTTGTTGCTGAGGAGTAGACATCCACCCATGTCGGAGAGGAATAAGAGAACATTTTTTTGTTTCCCCGGCGCCGCCGCGGTAGGCGGTTCGGCGATGTAGGTGTTGAGTCCACCGAGGAGCTCGACACGTCCTGTAGTAGGACCTGTGTGTCGGAGAGTCGGGGGGGCTGCGAGAGTGGTCGACATGGAGGAGATGGCAGTCTAGCAATGGAAACCCGGCCTTTTAACCTCAGCAATCGTATCCTGTAATTGATGGTCAGGTTCCGAACTCGCCTATTGACATCGAGTCATCGAATATCGATTGTGCACTGATCAGAAGATCAAGGCCTATTGACATTGACATCGGGTATCGATTGTGCATAAGATGATCAAGGGCTACTGCCTCCGAAAGTGCCAAGTCAGGGTAGAGCCCAGTTTTGACCAATTGCCTGCGGTCAGCGACACGACTATCATACATTTAGTAGATCTTTATCCTTCCAGTGTCTGAGAAATGATAGGCGGCGGACCTGTCGAACCAGTGCAAGAATCCGCGTGCGCGCTCCTCCTTGGCGTAACCTGGAAGAGCAACCCAAAGTGAACGGACGTGTATATCGTAAGAAAAGGACGGCTTGAACACAGGTTAGAACGCGCGCAGAGTGGGGGTACGATGGGCTCACCCGCCGCGAGGTTGAACGTCACATCGTTTGTGAGGGCAAACACATACGGAGCCTGAAACAGTATCCTAGATAAATCGAGGTGATGTGAGTAGAACGACAACCGAGGAGAGGCGGCGTACCGACTGCAAAGTACTTGACGTCGGCCGCACCTACTCCAAGATCAGTACATACAACGAGTGTGTGGGACGGGAACCTGACCGTAGCGTTCTCTAACTGCATCGACCCACTTTGAGGTGTACTCGAGTCGCGAGCTTGCCAACCCAGGTTGCACCCTCAGCGCTTCGAGGAGGCTATCGCCAAAGAAGTAGTCCAACCTGTTGAGGACAGTATCTGCCACCAGTTCAGTTTGTTGAGGGACAGACGACACGTGCCTTTGGAAGGCGACGCCGGTTGCAGTGGTGAAGAGTCTGCCAGATGGCGGCCGTGCTGGCGGGTCACCTTCCCTTTTTTCATCCATCCTATATTTCCTTTCGCATGATGATAACTTGTCTCCACACAAGCCACCTTGGTACAACTTCAAATCTAAGACCCAGCTTTTGATTCTCGCCACAGCCAATGATTCACTGACGATTGATGGAAAGCACATCAAACATAGTATACCATTATATACACTTCATTCACTTTTCTCCTCCTCTTTCAGGGACTACAAACACATTTCTCTCTTTCACTGACCGTCCGCACAGTTCGCACGAAACCATGAAACCATGTCACGGCACGCGTTCACGCCGAGAATCGGAGGAACCAATCCTTCATCCCGCGTGCACATTCCTCCTTGGCCCACACTAAGGACAGAAATGACGTCGTTTTACATCCACGGGAAGCGAAGACGCGAAAAAAAATACGCACCTACGTCGGGAATGTCCAGGTCATCGCTGCTCGTAGCGAACCCGTGATCGACACCCGAGAACACCTGGAAAAAGTACTTGGCCCCCCTTCGCACCAAGATGTCTTCGGCACGTCGTCGCTCCTCGAGCTCAAAGGCAGAATCAATCTCTGTATCGCCATCACGTGAGGGGGTAGACCAACATGTCAGGGTTTGGACGCTCACCCGCACAGGACAGGAGGATAGGTCCTGTCGCGACGGTGTCAGTATGAGCCACGCGCATCGGGTAAACAAATGATGTTACGTACGGGCAACCTTCTCGAAGTGGCTGTCGTCGAGGAAACCGGGATGAGCGAACGCCCCTGTAAAGAGATCGCTGAGTGGGAAAGGATAGGAGCCAGTAGATAACACGCTACCTGCAACGATGGATCCCTCTGCGGCGAGATCCATCACAAACGGCGCGCCGAAAGTGTAGCCTGTAGAGAGGTCACTATTCAGCATACCTCGATAGACAAAGAATTGTGGGACACGGACCAACCGCGGTATACTTTGTCGTCTCGGTGCCTGTGAAAAAATGAGCACCGGAGGAACGGACGGTATACTCAAAGGAGGGACACCTACCGTACGTCTCTTTGACGGCGTTGAACCACTTTGGGAAGGCCTCCCTCGCGCCGGCGAGTTTCTTGTTCCACCAAGTCGCCCTGTCATCATCACCAGTCTCCGCTGGCAAGTCCTGCATGTACTCCCCAAAGAAATAATCTGGTCCGAGTACGATGAAACCTGAGGTTCGAGCACGTGTTGAGCGTCGCAATACTAGATAAATCGACGACGAGCAGAGACACACCACACTCGGCGAAATAGTCTTGCAGTAATTTGTTGCTGAGGAGTAGACATCCACCCATGTCGGAGAGGAATAAGAGAACATTCTTTTGTTTCCCCGGTGCCGCCGCGGTAGGTGGTTCTGCGATGTAGGTGTTGAGTCCACCGAGGGGCTCGACACGTCCTGTAGTAGGACCTGTGTGTCGGAGAGTCGGGGTCAGGGGGGCTGCGAGAGTGGTCGACATGGAGGAAATGGCAGTCTAGCAATGGAAACCCGGATTTTTAATCTCAACAATCGTGTCCCGTAATTGATGGATGGGTCGTCGCCTATTGACGTCGAGTCATCGGACATCGATTGTGCACTGATCAGAAGATCAAAGGCTACCGCCTCCGACAGTGCTGAGTCAGGGTAGTTTTGGCTCCCAATTTCAGTCAGCGACACGGCTATCATACATTTAGGTAGCGAAATCCTGATCCTTCAAGCGTCTGAGTAATGACTACGCAGCGAACCTGTCGAACCAGTGTAAGAATCCGCGTGCGCACTCCTCCTTGGCGTAACCTGAAGAAGAGTAGCCCAAAATGAATGGACGTGTACACGTAATAAAAGTGTGGTACGCACGTTGATTGCCGTCGGAGGGATCACCACGCGTGGCGAAGCCATGCGAGACGCCACTGAAGATTTGGAAGTAATAGGACGCCTTATTCTTGACGAGGATATCTTCCGCTTGACGACGCGCATTGGTGGGGAAGGCCTTGTCAGTTTCTAGGTGAGTGTTTAGCTGATGCATAGGTAAGAGATGTGAGTCATATTCACCTGCAAACGTCAAGGCAATGGGCGCTAAGAGAGGCCTGTGAGGGGCATGTCGCTTCGATATGAACGTGACTCACTGACCGACACATTTCTCGAAGACGTCTGACTTGATCTGTTCTGTGGCAGCATCGTAGAGAGCAGAAGGATGAGCGATAGCGCCTGAGCATAGGGCCGAATGAGAGAGCGCGCAGATCGGAGGTACGATGGGCTCACCCGCTGCGAGATTGAACGTCGCATCGTTTGTGAGGGCAAACACGTACGGAGCCCCAAAACAGTATCCTGGATAAATCGAGGCGATGTGAGTGAAAGACAACGGAGAAGAGGTGGCATACCGACTGCAAAGTACTTGACGTCGGTCGTACCTGCTCCAAGATCAATACATACGACGAGTGCGTGAGAGGGAGAGTCTGACCGTAGCGTTCTCTAACTGCATCGACCCACTTTGGAGTGTGCTCGCGAGCTTGAGCGGCAGACTTGCCAACCCAGGCTAGTCGGTCGAAGCCGGGTTGCGCTATGAGCGTTTCGTTGAAGCTATCGCCAAAGAAGTAGTCCAGACCGAGGACGGTGTAGCCTATATTGATGTCAGTAAGTTGACCAATGACTGCATCCCAGAAAACGTAATTACCATTGCGCGCAAACCAGTCCTGGATGAGCTGGCTGTTGAGGTAGAACGGGCCGAATACGTCAGAAAAGTAGAGCAAGATCTTCTTCTGCCCGGTCGCGGCTGCGCCAGTGGGCTCAGAGATGTACGTTTCGACGCCGGCGATGGTCTCTGTGCGCCCGACGGGTGTGCCGGTGTGAGGGACGGTCTTGAAGCAATCGTCGCAGGACATGACTGAGCGTGGCTTGGATGCGTAGTCGCGGAGGCTGTGTCGACATTGGCGCATCTCTCTCCGCTTTACTAACCATGGCCGACAGTGACATTCATATCAACATCAAAGGTAGCACTCAGTCCGTCGTCCTAGCCTATTCACTGATTTCTCCTTACCAGGTCCAAGCGAGCTCAAGATCCAGATATCGATCAGCCTAGACAAGACCGTCCTCGACCTCAAGCGCGCCATCGCTGAAAAATCGGACGTCGAGGCAGATCGACAGCGACTCATCTACTCAGGTCCGTGTCCAACCCTCCATTTCGGTGCTAGATCTCGACTCTGACCTCCGCCCAGGAAGAGTGCTCAAGGTACCGCTGCGTTTCGTCGTGTCCTTCACTCATCTTATCGCTTCCTCGCTTCCGCAGGATGAAGACCTACTGTCCGTATACAAGATCCAGTCGTCCCACACGATCCACATGGTGAAAGGCACCGCTCGCGCTGCTACCACTTCCGCTTCTTCTGCCCCAGCGCCTCAGCAAATCCCTACGATGCAGGCAGGACAGAACCCATCCGACCCGCTCACACTTCTCAACGGTTACATGGGCCACGGTCTTATGGCTGGATTCAACCCATTCGCAGATATGGGTGTAAATCAGAACGATCCCAACATGGTCCGTCTATCCGACCCCCATAGTACGGGTACAGACTCACTTTCTGCTTGCAGTTTCAAAACATGATGCAATCCCCCGAGTTCATGCAGCAAATGTCATCTCTCATGTCCAATCCTGCCATACTTGAACAGATCATGGCGCACAACCCACAGCTTGCAACCATGGGACCCCAAATCCGGGAGGTCTTTCAAAGCGAGCAGTTTAGGCAAATGGTGTTCGTGGCATTCTTTCTCGTTCTTTGGGCTTCTATTGATGAGCGCGGGTAATATATCGGTTCTCGTATCCGACAGATCGAACCCCGACACGCTTCGCACCATGATGCAGATGTCGACGATGATGCGCGGGTCTGGGCTTGGTGGCATCGGCGCAGCGGGTCAGGGCGCGGGCGCGTTCCCTGCTCCGGGAGTCCCCTCTACCGCGGCTGCACCCGGCGCTACCAGTCCCACCTCACCATCTACGACGACGCAACCTGGCGCGACCGGAATTGGAGCTAATGCGGGTGCTGGTGCTGGTGCCGGCCTACCCAATCCTGCAATGCTACAGGCGCTCCTGGGTGGAGGTGGTTTCGGAGGTGGTATGGGCGGTTTCGGTGCCCCAGGGGGCTTTGGTGCCTTTGGCACGCCGCCCGCCGCCCCCGCGGATACCAGACCGCCGGAAGAGCGCTTCCAGGTCCAACTTCAGGTCTGTGTAGCGCGCGCTTATAACACGATCCGTCTCACCATGCTTTCCAGCAATTACAAGACATGGGTTTCACCAACGCAGCTCAGAACGTCCGAGCCCTTCTGGCGACCGGTGGTAACGTGCACGCGGCGATAGAGTATATCTTGAGTGGGGGCGGTCTTTGAAGGGATTTGATCATGACCACATCATTATCGATAATCTTTCCTTTCCTTTCCTTTCCTTCCTTTTCGTTTTGTAAATGTCCATGTAGCTTATTGCCAACTTGAGGGTCATCCAATGGTGATGGCCTGGCGTACAACCATTTTTTTAACATAAACTTACCGCATGAAGTGGTTGTTTGAACTTTCAGACAGTCATCCAGTAGTCTCGTGGATCTGGATGAATTGCATGGCAGGCGCGATCACGCTATATAGCAAACCTAATCCACAGCGTGTCAGATAAATTCTAAAGCGGAGGACATGTGTACCCACTTCCTCGTCCACGTCCTGGCGTTGTCCTCGTATCGAGGGCTATCTATCTTGTACAGATGTGCAACGTCGTGCACCAATGGATCGTCGAGATCAGGGCCCGACATCATCGAACAGATCGAACCCAGCACTCCACAAAGCGTTCATCGAGCCATCAATGCAAGCCAAAGCACCAACCCTTTGACATGGTCAGCGCTGGGGACCACTTGTCTCTCAGGACATCGATACAGATGGAACCGTTGTCGCTGACGTCGGGGTGACAGATCTTGGTCGTAAACCTGACTTTGGATGGTTGGAAGGGATAGTTGGTGGAGAACGTCATCGAGACCGAAAAGACGCCGCCCGCGTAGGGTGAATCATCCTGAACTCGTGATCGGTCACATGGCGGTTGCGTGCTACGTGCGTCTGCGTACCGGGCCCATGATCGTCCCCTGCCATTGGAACATGTTATCATCCGTAGGACCGACAGTGCAAGACGGCAGTGGGTCACGTCCGAGGTCAGTCAATTCCTGACAAGAATCGCTCGCGAGTTTCTGCGTTGGCGCCAAAGCGAGGAGAGTGGGCCCGTACCTTGCCAAGGCGCTTGAGGGCCATGGTAGTGCGATTTGGAGACAATGGTGGTCTGTGTGAGTGAACTGTGGAGAGATCACACAGGACCGATGGAGCGTGCAGGTAGATCGGGGAGGGACGTTAACGATGGAACGCGAGGAGAAGAGAAAGTGCGTACGATGTTGTTTACGGAGATGAAGGGGAAAAGATGCAGGGCAGAGTTACGCTTGTAGGACGTCGTGACCATTTCATGATATTTGGAATTGGATTTACATATGGAAAGCGGAACAGCCGCACTCGGCTTGCATACTCTATTGGGTGATTTTCAGGGGAAAACCAGGCAGGTACCTTGTTTGGAAAAGGTCGCTGGAGGAATGCGTCACCAAAATAGATAGTCACCGACGCACATACGTCGATCTCTAAGAAGACGTCATCATGGGATGATCACGAAACAACTGTGGACACGAACGTTCGAATACACACCTCTGATCAGTCGTCCACCTGCTCAAGATTTCCATTGATTGTCAGCACGGACTTTGTTGAAAGGTTATACATCCGAGTACATGCCCAGCTGAGTACCGTATCTCATAGGTATTGTACACATTTCAGAACAGCGCTTGCAAACGAAATTATTCTCGTTCAGGACGTCTTGAGTCTCTCACTGCCCCCTGATCTCTTCAGCTCGGCAATGTAGTGTTGTCGTTTTTCCAGGTCTAGATGGTGATGTCGATGCATCGTGCAGCTCAGGTAAGCTATCACTACGTGCAACTAGTGACAGGGTGGCGTACCGTGTGCCCACATGGCCGCCCCGATCCTGTTCGAGACGGTAAACGCGAGTCCGATAATTGGGATACGTTCCAGCAACGCAGCAGTAAACCCAAATACTAAAGGCAGTCGTATCAGATTCAATCTTCCGTCGGCGGAATGCGAGATTGCAATCACGTACATCGGTAGTCCCACTTTCGTTCCTCGACGAATACCGCAGTCTCATGAGGTGTCATCTTTTTCGCTTTAAAGTACTTTCGGTGCGAATGAGGGTACTGGTAAGAGGAAGATGAAAAGTACTCACAGGTTTGTGGAGCTGTTGTGCCGTGCCCATGGCTTTGAAGCCCGCTGCCGCGAGCGTACCTACGAATGGATACAGGGACAGCGGAAGAAGCAATGCTAGGGAACACCATAAATCGCTTGGCAATTCATAACGTGAGCACATACGCACCTTCCTTGATGACAACACCGACAGCCCATCTGCTCATCGTGCTGTTTATGCGCCCACTCCAACTTTCATCGACTACAGGAGGCACGTCCCATTCCTCCACATACGGCTGCCAAAAGTCGGGGCCTTTGCCGCGAGAGGCGACGGTCTGGTCCCATGCGCGCTGGCGGGTGATACGGATGTTCCGTGAGAGAAAGAAGGCGAGGATAGTCGTGACCTGGGTTCCGAGAAGGATAATTGTCATATCTGTGAAGCACGATATGAGGAGGCGCCACACGGGATGAATCAGTGGAACGCACAAGTAGACACCTTGAACGGCAGCCTGATCCCGAAAAAAGTTTCCTCAGAAAGCTCTGAAGCGGACTCTGAGAGGCGGGTAATGTAACTGAGAGAAAAAAGAGAAGAAGGGTGTTTAACGAGGGCTCGTAAGATGTGCTTCTGGATCCTGTAGGTCAGGCATGTCTTCCGGCACGCGTCAGTCAAAGTACATCGGTGGATCGGCTAACACGCACCCATAAAAAGCCGACGATGAGACCTCGCCGCACCCCGTGCTTGCACTTGTCCCAAGCAGGTTTATAGAGCAACTCGTCTGTGCACAACCTATAAACCCCGACCAAGACGTAGGAGGGAGGAAAATTGAGACGAAGAGTCGCTCGCTGAAGGTTTGCTGGTACTGGATCTGAACTCGAGGAGCTCGTGCTTGCCATCGTTGGTGATCACAAATGTGCTCCGTCGGGTCTGGCGACTAACAGTGGGCACGAGGTGGACACGCATTGCCACTAGAGCACAGCCATCTCTGCCTTTTTCTTCTCTCAAAATTTGCAATCGCCTGACGGGTGTCTTGCCCTCGCGGATACAGAAAGTCTATCAGAGGCAAGTATGTTATTAGGTTGTTCGGTACGTTCCGACACGGAGCAAAGTTTGTGTGAAAGGCTCAAATTCATGAAGAAGAATTGGATTACTCAGTTTACTACTTTTGGCCCGGACCCTCTTACAGAGACCTTCGGTTTTAGTTCTGTGCCTTGGTTTACACACACATGGGATGCCCCGTTTCATGAGTACCACAGGATATCTCGAGGACACTACTGCCATCGGCCCGGGTCAAATAATATAGGGGTGGTAAATCCACGTATGTGTCGCAATCGATCTCGCGTTCAGACTCGGAGAGACGCTGAAGTGGCACATATGTGACTTTTCAGTTTCAAGAGGCACACTCGCAATGTTGGAATGGTTCTTCTTACCAGCAGCCAGATCGAACCACAGGATCAGGTTCAATACAACGTGTCGAGTCTATATGAAAGCGTGTCTGCGGCATCGCAGTTACTGAAAAATACAATGTTTTGTATTCCCACATACTTGATGCGCATTCTGAACGAAATCATATCGCTCTAGCAACTAGTCAATCTTTTCCTGCAAAAACATACAGCGGAGAAACCAACATCACAGCCAACGGTAAGTATTAAATGATAAAAATTGCCCATCCCTGTGCTTGCCATGCGTACTCTTTTGCATGCACCGTACGCGCGACCATCATGCTGAATTCGATTATCATCGAATTTATATTAGATATATGACCGGCGATATACCAACGAGCAGACTGGGTATGTAGCTCGTCGTTTTTGGTATCGCCCTGTCCCGAGTAGCGGCATTGCGAGCTATCTATAATAACCAAGTCAAATAATTTGTTTAGTCGTCGCCTTTCCGACAGTACCTACCTTAGTTCTTGGAAGAGTATTTCTGTCCTCTAGGATGCCCCAAATGATGCTCGCGGACGTGCCGAACAAAATTTTTGCGTCCGACTTCTTTGAGGCATCCTTCCCACGAGCAGAGAATCATGACATCGTTTTCCAATCTCAAGATACCGTGGGTGTCCGCGAAATGCGTCGGTACAGTCTTGCATCCAATTTTAACATTGCATACCACGGTGCCATCTTCGCTCGTCCACCGACATCGTTTCATCGCTGAGCAGGGATGGGCGATCGGTGTCGTACTCATATGGGGGCGCGCCTTGGTTGAACATTCAACTTTTGGAGCATGCGTTACCTAGTATGCATGCTCAACGTGCTGTGTGGTGTTCTCGGTAATGCACACGAGCACAGTACTTACCTTTTGGCTGTACAGAGGATAGTAGAGAGCTGAATCGAGAGGTTGCAGCCATGCTTTGTCAATAGCGCGGAAGCCAGTTTCGTCGTCAGATGCGCAAGGTGTTGTCTCTACTCTAGCTCGTTCAACATCCTCGAGCTCCGAGTCTGTACTAGAAAAGGCGACGGAATTCTATGTCCGGCACGTTCATTAGCTTGGCGTTAAATCCCACGATCACCCGACATCCCGGAAACGCACCGCAGAAACTGGGAGGGTTTCGATCCCGCGAATAGCATTCCCGAACGGTGTCTCCTCTTCATGATGAAGCATAATTCGCTGTGCTAACATCCTGAGCTCCCAGGAGATCCTGTTGATAGGGGGTGTGGGGTTCCGGCGCAAATATGCATCGGTCAGCAATGCATCCACATAGTGCTGTATAATCTATTCATAAAATGCTTAGCAGGAGCCTGTCCGATCCGTTCCAGCGTCTTACTTACATTCTCGACTTGGTTCATACCACAGTCCCAATCCCGATCGTCCATGGTGGTGACACTCCGTATGGTATTTGAGAAATCCGTTAATGCCCACAAGGGAACTACTGATTCGGCATTGCAGCTAGGACCAACGGTCCCGTACATTGGACTCAGCTTGTGACTCCGTTGCGGCACGAATGAAGAGAGTGAGGCTGAGCCACGAGAAGACGGCAAAGTAAAGAGTACAGGTTCCATATGCAGCCGTTTCTCGACGGAGAGACACTCTGCAGCAAAGGAGAAGGCCTCGAATGGATATGAGAGGGCTCTGATTGCAGGGCGCGGACAATGTACGTCTCGTGCATGGGTCTGACTTGTCAAATATACAGTCACATCCCTCCATCCGGAACTCCAGGGCCATTGCGAGACGGCGGATCAAGAAAATAGTTCGGGGATCATCCAAGCACCGAACTCTGGTCGTCAGGTAAAGTTAACCAGGAGCCCAGCACAGTGTGCGTAAACGACGGGGATTCCTGGAACCAAATAAAGCTAGAACTTACTCGACGTCCAATAGCTGGTAGGTTGAGAGCTGCCAGTCTATGTCCGCGGGAGAGCCCTCATAGAGGCCCTCCCATGTCAAAACCTTCATTGCACCATCAGGTACGGTTTTGTGGATGCTAAGCCAAATATGCTACCATTTGCAACCTCCGACCCCCTTGAAGTGTGCAAAAGCAGACAACGACGTTATTGTTTGACGACTCTCTCAAGGCCGATTTATTGATGCTGCTTTCTGGTCGACTAACTTTGCAGATCCGCTGATCGGAGGGATGAAAAGAGCTTAATGGACCGTTACGGCGCCTCATAATACGGGCTAGTTCGAGTAGATTAGGACCATTGTAGCCTGTGACCTCCAGGTTACTGATCCGCGGCCCGAATTGTGTAGACCTCGAGACAAAGTAGTATACTTAAACAGACTAGCGTAGTTTAGAATGCCACTTGTACCCCATTTGGACCAAATTTTGCTCCGCAAGAGGAGACCATCAATCTAAAAGCTTTCCTGCGGATACGTGGTGCACATAAACTGATTACCCCAATAACCGCTCGTACGCGGCTTATAGGGATTTGTCAAGCAGATAACGTTACAGGATGCGGCGGCCGAGCTGGCGGGCCTGAGTTTTTCAAGTTCGGCTACTAAGTTTGCAGGCTTGACTGACAGATGCAAAATTACGAGTAAAATCCATCCTAGTGCTGAAGCCCATTTGTCTTACCTGATTCGGAGAAGCAATTGATCAAGGCATGGGTGGACCAGCCTATTGGACGTTCTAGGTGGCCCCGAACATTATTGATTCCATGGTTCAACAACTCGGAGCAACGCGGAATTGCACCCGGATCATCATGTGCGTGGTTCAGCAGGATCGCTGACGTGACATGGTGAAGGACATGGATAATCTACGTTTTGCGCGCGGATTCTGATTCATTCATATACAGTCCCCACCACACAGAACACGGGGACTGCCATGATAATACAATAGCGGATTTTTCCTAGATGAATCGGGGACCAGGGTCGGCGCCCAAGTGCCAAAACTCTGTTGAATGCTAGTATGATTGACGACCAGGGGGAATAACCGCTCCGTGATGCTCTATTTGGTTGTTCTAGGGTAAGCTTCTACAGTCGACTCCTTTACCGCACACCCTCCTTGGGATAGACCAAGGGGTAGTACATGTTTTGGGGAGCATGCGGTCAAATCGGCGAGGTCGGCCCACTAATCTGCAAAACTAACCAAAGGCTTGGGTCGCGCCGTCAACGAAATCAACCAATCAGAACTCTCAGATAGGCCTTTAGAAAGTTATCAAACAATACGTTACCTGTGTTAGTCTCGAGCCGTTCTGGGAAAGCGCTTACGAGCGTCGGGATCCTCCACGCTACAGGCTTTTACCTGAGGACTATTGGATCAGGTCACATATGTCACGCTTGAAATCCAAATTTGGCATAATTTTGCTTGTTTTAGATAGCTTCGTGTCGCTGCTGTCTTGTTTTGGATTAAATCCTAAAAAGTAAACCCGCCTAAATTCTGCTAAGTGTCGACACTGTTAATCCTCTCAACAAGCTGCTGGACGGTTCTAGGCTTCTAGCCTATGATATCTAATATCTGATGGACCATGCTCAATCCATTTCGCTTACCATCAGTGTGGTGCGCTCATATCTGATCTTTGCATTAACAATGCATCCCTGATCTCCCCAGCTCAGGAAATCCAGGAACAGCGGAACATTAAGTCCTACACTGTCCATGCATGCGAGAACTGCAAGGATTTTTTCAGCTATATTCCCCGTGAGCACTTCCCTCAATCCTCGAGTATATCTGATTGGAATACTAGAGTGTGATGGTGCTTGATTTTCAACCCTGTCCGTGTCGGATTCACAATCGGTATTGAACATGAAGTGGGAGGGTATGTGAGGCGCGGCAAATGGGTCGACTTCATCATCGAAGTCGAACAAGTTGTCATCATTGTCGATATCATAGTGGTCGGTCATATTCAATGGGGCGATCAATTAGTTGATTGCACAAATATAAAAATAAATATCTAATGAAAATTACGACCATTACAGCAGGTTTGAAGGATTAGTAATGTGAGCGTGACACGATCCAATAGTCGCCGGGTAAAAGTCCCCAGACATTATAGGGAACATTTGTTTTCCGTGTTCGCCCGAATTTCCTATAACGGCTCGAGGCTATACCCGTGTCTGCTTTCCGCAGATTGGCGGACTTATCTATAGCCAGGGGAAATCGGAGAACGCCGGGCCGCACCTCGCTTAATACCATCAAGGCACTAGTATCAATAAACTCCTTACGAGGGAGGTTCTTTGCTGGAATTCTAGGCCCTCCCGGCAATCTATTTCTGGGCCGTCTTCAGGCATTTCCGTACAGTCGAGTCGGAAGTGATTGTTGGTGTATGTCTTGGTAACGAGACAAATTGCTCTTGGATAGTCCTCCGCCGAGGTCTGTCCATTTTCGTCGTTGGTTGATCTGACCTCGCAGCTTGCAGCTTGTTTCCATTTCCCCATGATTGCGATGCTCAGGGCTTCATCACATCGTTGTGGGACGTAAGTATTCTGGTGAGGTCTTGGGCCCTGGATGCCGCTGACTTCCTGTCAACGGTCTCAGCGTGACCCGCTGCGAGTAACTGCTTGCGTATCTTGTATTTGTGCGGGAGACAATGGTATCGCTCGTGTTTGCAGATTCTTGCATGGGCACGCTAGCGTTGACCTGGTTTCCGGTCACAGCCCGCTGGCCCACAGTACGGATAGGCCTGGTACCTACCTGTCAACCCGCTGCGGCTAGGATTCACAACCCTAATATCATCTCCTAACTTTCCCACCATGCTATTTTTGTGCACACGAGCACGGTCAGCGTATGGTTAGGGTTAATTATGAAATCCCCAGTGAAGTACCTGTGCCTTGGCGGCCGAGTTTGCGCTGACATTAAAGTGTATAACCCCGGACAGTGCCGCCGACCAGCGAATTATGATTGGTGCGGCGCGGGGATGGACAACGGTCCGCGGGGATGAGATATCACGCCGGGCTCTTCTTCGGACGGTCCTATTGGGGGTTGTTTCACCATGCGGTCTTCTTGCCGCTCGCCTCGTCAACCTGCGGCAACCACTGCTCCATACGTGGGGTGGATTTTTTTTTCAGTCGTCGGTGATCTCGTCCTCCACCAGATACCCTCGGAAGACTTGTAGTAGGACCTCACGACAGAGAGATGCCCGGAACCCTCCAGCTCATCAACATCGACCTCAGCAGTACGTATTCTAATCGTAGGCGACTCTCTCATACATGTCCCACCGCAGTCATCAAAGCCGATCTGCCATCGTTTGCAAGTGAATGGTCCAAATGTTTCGTCCAGATCCACGTCGACGGAAGCCCGAATCCTGTGCGTACAAAGCCAACAAAAAGGGCCGGTCAACACGAATGGGGAGAACGATTTTCATTGTGAGTGTCATGCATGCTTCTACTACGAACACGTCTCGAGGCCCAATCATCACGTCGATAGACCAGCGCGATCTCAAACGATCCTCCGCTTCGAGTTGAAACGAAAAGCTCTACTACGTCAGCAGTCATTAGCCTTTGGAGAGACCCCAATATCCGATCTCTTGGTGAACCGACAAGAGTCCGAAGGTATGTGGGCATCGTGTAAACGTACTCGTGCTAAGTAAAACTATATAACAGAGCATGAGCAAGATCTTCCGATACCCCTTCAACCCTATCCCGAGAAAAAACAACATGCGAAAGGCGACCCGTGGAGACTGCTGATTCGGTTACACGGGACGGGAAACCTCAACCTTTCAGAGGTACTCGAAGAACGACATGCTGAAAGCGTCGAAAGTTGCATGGCAGAGATCGTGATGAAATTGGAAGTATTCATGGCAGTCGGTGATGCTGTGACGCAGGTACGACAGCCTTGATCAAGGTTTGAGCATTCATATCGACTCTCCGCAGATCAATCCGTACGCAAACGTGGCATGGAAGACTGTAATCGCCTTCTACACGGTGATGGCTATGTGACCTGGTTTCCTCGATGCTTTTCTGACCCTTCGCTCAGATTATCAAGGGACAGGTAGAAAGAAATGCAAGACTAGAAGACCTGTGTGGGCTGATGAAGGGCGCCTACGCGTTCGTCGAAAATATCAAAGACTTTCCTGAAAAGATACCCGCTCTGGAAGCAACGATTCGTACTCTGTTGTCACAAACGGTCGAATGCGCCATGTTCCTTCGCGAGTGCAGTGGTCATGGGTTTGGAGGTATCGTACACTCTTCAATCACCTTTTTCTAGATCTCAAGCAATAACATACAGAAAAAGTGGCATCCAGTGCATGGGCGGATCGCCAGATCAACGGATTCACACAGAGCTTCACTGCACTCAAACATTCATTGGAGACAGGCACTTCGATCCAAGCAGCGCTCGTCTGTTTTCGCATCGACGAGAATGTCAAAAAACTGCGTGAGATGCATTCAAATACCCATCGTCGATCCCGCTGACAGCACCCATACCCTATTCAGTCGATGAACAAGCATTGTCGAAACTCGGACCTGCCGACATGGATGATGCGTCGCGACCAGAGTGTCTCCCGGACACGCGCATGGACATTCTCGCCGAAATTTTTGCATGGGCATCCACGCCTAGTGCGTGCAACGTCTACTGGTTACATGGTTTCCCCGGCGCGGGAAAGAGTACGATCGCCACGTCAGTGGCCAACATCTTCCGCGACCTCCGCCGTCTCGGTGCATTTACGTTTTTCACGCGAGGCGTGGCGGCGCGAAACGACCCCGCGCTCCTCATCCGCACGCTGGCATATCAGCTGGGAGAGTTTGACCATCGCATCGGGAGTGCCATCGCCAAAGTCGTTGAAGAAGTACCGAGCATCAAGCAAGCGCCCCTTCGCTGGCAGTTTCAAAAGCTCCTCGTCGAGCCATTCGCTGCTCTCAAGGATTGTCTTCGGGAAGGTCCCATCCTCGTTATGATCGACGCCCTGGATGAATGCGGGCAGACCAGTGCGCGTGAAGACCTTCTCAGGATCCTTGCGTCGGAGACCCCGCGGTTGCCACCCACCATTCGCATCTTTATCACGAGTCGTGCAGAGAGAGACATCAGTAACGCGTTCAACACCTATCCGCACATCCTCGTTCGCGAAATCGACATCAAGTCAACCACGAACGAAAAGGACGTTCGGACGTATATCCATCATCGCATGGTGGATATCCGATTACAAAACGAGTGGTTGGATCTCTCCCCCGATTGGCCAGGAAAAGCACGGATCGATGCACTGGTGCTTCGAGCGTCCGGCTTGTTCATATGGGCCTACACTGCCTGTCGGTACATCGAAAAGACACAAGATCCAGAGGAACGGCTCTCCCAGCTCGTGGAGACAGATCTATATGCAGACGCCGAGGCAGCACTTGGCGGTATATACGCGACTGCCCTCGAATCTGCTGGCAAATGGGATGATGTCGCGTTCGCCGCCGACTTTCGCGAAATCATGGGGCTAGTCATCGTCGCGGAGAACCCCCTTACCGCGCACACCATCGACCTCCTGAATGCCAACGTGGAGGGCAGGAAACGGCGACCATGTCTGCACACGATCAGACTTCTAGGGACGGTGTTGCGATGGTCAGATCACACACCTATATGCGTGATGCATCCCAGTTTCGCAGACTTCATCACTGAACGGCGCCGCTGCTGCTCGGATGCCTGGTTCATCGACCGCCCGGCACACCATCTGCGTGTCGCGAGGCTTTGTATCGCTCGACTGGGGAAGGTGCTGAAGAAGAATATGTATGAACTGGAGTTGTCGACGTGGGGTTGGAAGGTGGAGCTTCCAGAGGACGTCGTGTATCCTGCTCGACATTGGGTGGATCACCTGTGCAATTCAGAGGCGCCTAGCGAAGATGCTGTGGTCGAGGAAATCCACAGCTTTTTGCGGTCACACTTACTCCATTGGATCGAGGTGATGACCATGATGAGGAAGGCGAGACAAACGATCGTGTTGATGACACGATTGAAAGAATGGGTCGATGTGCGTGTTTCTTTATTTCATTATGCCCCCTGTTCTCTGAGTCGGATTGATTGACCAGACCCACTACCCCGATCACGAAGCACTGTGTACGTTTGCAAAGGATGCAGTTCGGTTCTGTCAAGCATATACCCATGTATACGAACAACACCCTCTTCTGGTCTACCAAAGTGCACTTCCATTCACTCCCACGGCTTCCACGGTGTTCAAGACGTTCAAAGACGACCCAGAGGTTCCCATCATCGCAGGTGGGTTCCGTGAGCAATGGTCACCCGTGCTTATGGAATTCGGTCGGCCGGGAGGGAACGTCACTTCGATATCCTGTTCATCTGATGGACAATACATCGCTTCTACCAATACGCGGAACATCTTTGTGTGGGACTCGACGTCGGGCGAACTGGTCACCAAACCGATGCAAGTACACAAGACCGATTTCATGGTCATCGTGTTCTCCCCGGACAATCAGCATATCGCGTCTGGATCTACCGACGGCGCGGTGAGGTTGTGGGACGCGTTATCAGGGGAACAAGTGGAGGGTACCTTGGAGCACCATCGTGAACCTGTCTATGACCTAGTGTTTTCCAACGATGCGAGTATGCTCGTGTCAGCGTCGAAAGATCAGACGATCATCGTATGGGACGCCGGCGATGGCTCGATGTTACATCCGCCACTGACAGGACACCAAAAGTCCGTTCTTTCCCTCGCGTTTTCGCCCATCGAAATGCGCTTTGCGTCGGGTTCCCGGGACAGGTCGATACGTATATGGGATGCGGTAGCCGGCGAGCAAGTTCTGCAACCCATCGTCCACCGAGGCGGCGGCGTCACCTCTCTCACCTACACCCCGGACGGGAATAAGATCATCTCTGGTTCCGACGACCGTACGATCCGTATCTGGGACGCGCACGAAGGCACCTTGCTTTACAACCCACACGCAGAATTGCAGCCTAGTCCGTTCGTGTTCACGGGTCACAACAGTGACATCTTCTCGATCGCGATTTCACCCTGCGGTAAGCTCCTCGCGTCGGCCTCCAAAGACACCACCGCTCGCCTGTGGGACCTCTCGACTGGCGCGGAGCTCTCGCACCTTGTCCGACAACACCGTCTTCCTGTCCGTGCCGTCACCTTCTCGCACGATGGAAAGCGGATCGTGACTGGCTCTTACGACGCGATGGTGCGCGTATGGGACGTGGAGAGCGTGGGGAGCATGGGTGCGACGCGTCTTCACAAGGGGCTTGTCTCCTGCCTCGCGTTCTCTCCCGATGGCACGCGGATCGTGTCGGGCGGACTAGACAAGATGGTACGCGTGTGGTGCGCCGAGACGGGCCAAGCCCTTGTCCACCCGCTTCGGTTAGAACGGGACCCATCCGCCGTCGCGTTGGATGATACCGTCTACGAGGAAGAGAACAGGGAGGAGGAGGGGGAGAGCGGGACCGGAAGTGGGGGTAGGAGTGGACGCGTCCGGATCCTGGCCGCGGACAAGGACGGGGCCGTGTTCGCGTGGGACATGGCGACGGGAGAACCGCTGATGGCGTCGCCCGCGGATGACCCCGCCACATACGTGCACGAAGGAAGGCTCGCACTGGAGGGCAAGTGGATCGTGGATAAGACGACTCAAGACGTGCTGAGCTTGTTACCGAACATGTCGCCCGCCAAGGCGCGAGCGTCGCATGGGAATAAGATCGCGATCGGGTTGGCCAATGGGAGTATCGTGATGCTGCGTTTCCCGCAGCTGTCCGAGCGTTGAGGTCCTTGCTCTTCTCTTCTTTTTTGCTCAGTGGTTTCATACGTATTGATGTTCTTGTGCCACACGCTGCCACGGGGGTTGTTCGCCCGAGTCGTTTCTCACTGCACGACAAGTGTTTCATGAGCGATGGAACAAAGGTGGGAACGGCCGCATGCTCGGCTCGAGGGGCAAACAGGAATCTGGTCTTTTTTCTTTACGGCGCAGTGGCAGTATTTCTAATCGGACGAAAGGATTCAATACGTACTTGTGGCGGAGAGCTAAACAAGCGGAGTTTGAAGTTCCTTGACCATCAACCACAAAAGTCACGGAACGCAGGGGATCGATTGATCCTGCAGAGCGCTCGACTCTGACTCTGTATTTGTGGTCTCGCAAGCGGCGATGGACTGAACTCGAGGTCGTTCATTGCTCTGAGCAACGAACGGCTTTGAGTTGGGTTCACACCTGCGCAGTGCGTTTCGGGCCAGTGTTCAACTCATAAGAATTGTGTCGTTGCGGCTCCAACTAGCGTTGACTTGTGGGGCTTCCGTTGAACTCGCTCAAGTTCAGCCGGAATCGATCCTAGAATCGTCTCGTTCTCGATGTGCGCCATCGTGGTCTTGTACGCCGATCTGTTTCGTCAGTCCTGTCCTGGATAAAATCGCAATTCCTTCAGCTGGTAGAGATCAGAAGTAATGACCAAACGATCTTAACTGAGCCGTTCCCCCGGACTTGGTGTAGCGACTTTCAGAACGACCTCGTCCATCATCGTATTCCGAAATTTCAATGTAACAAGAACTACAGCTTATTTGCTTATGTCCATCTCCTTCAAGATAGCCTCGGCCGACAGCTTTCGTCCGTCCCCCTTTGCTCGACAAACATCCTTCAATCGTTTGGCTGCCGCTCTAAACTTGCCTGCTTCCTCGGTGTTCCCTGTGACCCTCACTAATGCTTGTCCCAATTCCTCTGCTCGGACACCAGGCGCACTAGTTTTACTCCCGAAAATACCAATATTCAAAAACTCGACACGGGCCGCGTAGGTGTACGTGTCTGCCCAAACGGGGAGGACGACGTGCGGCAAACCAGACCTGTTCAAATCACGCTGAATTCAGTACATTCCGTCATGGCAGATGAACGGAAAATGCCCCACCAAACGCCTTCAAAGAACGAATTCGCTCCTCCGTGGTGGACCGTACACACCATGTTGGGATGTTGTAATATCGCAACTGGCTCTGCCTCCAACCAAGAGACCACCTTCACCCGTCCTTCTTCAATCTCTTTCCCAATGATGTCGTCGATCGGTTTCCGAACATCTTCACTTGTCATGGCCTTCCAGAGTACCTGGATCTTGGAGGTGCCCTTTCGGTCGTGATAGTCCAACAATATGCGGAATGAGCTAGCCATCTCTCTTGCAAACTTCGCATCACAACCAACGTGCGACCCTAGGTTGATCAGAACGGTCGGTCCATTGTCCAACCATTTCATCAACGCCGGATCGCTCTTGTCTACGGGATCAAAGGGCACGATGATAGGTCCACACGGGACCATCTCTTCGGGGATAATCGCGAAGGGGAAGTCGGTTTCGGGGAGCGCAGGACAGATGTGTGTCACCCCAAAGTAGAATTCCGCAGGAAGCCTGGGTATGACCCCAAGAGATCTGCGCAAGGCCTGAATCTGTTTGACCCTCCCCGAGGTCTTCATTCGTATGGCGAGTCGAATGCTGAGATAAATATTGAGAGGAATCTCCCACTACTTGAGAGGAAATGAAAATCCGGATGATACACTGTCAAAAGGATGAAATTGAGCCGATCTGAGAGTGCAACGGGTGGAATTTGTGAACGGACACAGGGTATTTCCAAAATGCGCTAAGGCAGGGTTGCAGGGTCGCTACAGCGTCCTTGATAGAATTTGGAAACAGAACGATGAACTTTTGCCCCGCCAGTTGGCAGGCATCTATAGCGATTTGGAAGAACATGTCTATCACCACCATGTCTGGTTTGACCGTCGCAATCACTTCCTTAATGCTCTCTATACCCGCGAGATGTTCCTCCGGACCCCACGGGAAGATCGATAAATCGATCATCGAGTGATTTTTCGAGGCACCTGATACGCCATGAGAATGTTGGAACGCATTGACATCCTGACCGTGCTTCCAGACAGCTTCCACAAACGGCGTGAAACCCTTGCATTCATGGAAGCTAACAGAACCTGTCGGTCTGCCGTCCGAACAGCCAGCGTCACGATGACTGGCGACGAGCTCTTGAAGGCGTGATACGCGGGTCTCGAGGGAAGCAAAGGACGCGATGCAGACGTTCACGCCCGCGAGAGCAAGTTCATATGAAGTCGCGAGGACTACGTTGGCTTGACCATACTCTGGGTATGTAAAGAGAAGTACGGTGCGGAGGGAGGCCATAGCAAATGGATGGGACCGCACAAAGAGAGCCGGAGATTATTAAGTATTGTAAAATTCTGAGGAGATCGGAAACTCACGCTACGGTGCCTGTTGGGGTACAACTGGTACATGATACAGAGCCTTGTTGCCAAAGAACTATAATGCAGACATATAGTATGTCACGAAACCGACACCTATCTTCACGACCCGCTCCTTAGGCGTTGAGGGCCTTCGTCGTATCCTAGATGTTGTAGCCTATGAAACCAAACCTTGGATCACAGGGTTCGTCACCCACACATCGATTGAAATCGCACACCTCCCAATTGACGCGCGGAAACACCGCGCCGGAGATGCGAGGTGGTCTAATATTAGAACACATGCCGTGTTTGTGGCAACCGCGACTTCTTCTGAGAGTATGGGGTAAAAAGTCTGATGCTCAAGGAGGGGGGTGGGGGTCCCCGGCGAGCTCTTGGGCCATGGGACAAGCTGTAGGTAGCAGCACAAAGTTGAGCAGAGTCACCTGGACTGACTGATGCCACCGTGAATATGGTACAAAACGTTATAGATGATGCTGAAAGGAGTTAATGTTGCAGATGAGACCATATGGACGCCGGTGGTCTTGGATCCAGGATACGGTGTAGGACCTAGGTTTCAGCATCGTGGGAAGCTTTGGAAGATCAACTCACTTGCCCGCTCTTCGACCGTCCCATCCTGGGAGATGCCCTGCGGCAGATTGTTGAACGTTGAAACAATGACCGTTCCATTGTATGATCATGAGATGATATCATTGATATGTATTTGAAGATTCCACTGGTGCCGAAGTTAATTCCCGAGTCCGTTTTTCCGTGCGCCACGTGACGACTTCCCTATTTTCATCGGCGTACTAACTCGCTCTCATCGTATCTGTTTCATCTTGCCAGCGGTAAAACTCCTCATTTATCGACACTGAACTCGGAGGAATGTGGTGACAAGTTAAATTGAGAGCCTCGGATGGTTCAACCCCTAGTATTTGCCTGTAAAACATCCAAATCCCGAATTCGAAGCTGAAATACATTCTTATGACCATCATGCCTGTTCTTCATCTCACCAACATGGTGCGCACTGGTAGAATAGACTTGTCTCGCTGATATTTCCACTTACCCATCTTTATTCGCCTGTTACGTGTGGAAGTTGACATTATGCACCAGAGGCACTGAGGTCGGACTTTGTGTATGGTCTCGACCGCCATCTCCTGCTACTACTACACATCCACTCGGACTACAATATTGGGATCTGAACTTTCAACTACGTAATACGTCAACGACTTGAGTCACGCAACTTCGAGTATCTTACGTGGTTATGCTCATCTCCTTCAAGATAGCCGTGGATGACAGTTTTCGTCCGCCCCCCTTTGCTCGACAAATTTCCTTCAGTCGATTTTCCGCCAGTCTAAACTGAGTCGCTTCCTCAGTGTTCCCTGTGACCCTCACCAGTGCTTTCCCCAACTCCTCTGCACTAACGCCAGGTGCACTGGTTTTACTCCCGAAAACACCGATCGTCAAAAATTCGGCACGGTTTGCATAGTCATACATGTCAAACCAGACGGGGAGGATAATGTGCGGCATCCCAGACCTGTTTCAAGGCGCTGAATTCAGCACACTCCGTCAAGTCAGACGAACGAGAGATGCTTCACCAAACACCTTCAAAGAACGAATTCGCCCCTCCATGGTGGACCGTACACACCATGTTAGGGTGTTGTAATATCGCAACCGGCTCCGCTTCCAACCAAGGCGCCACCTTTACCCGCCCTCTCTCAATATCTTCCCCGATGACATCGTCGATCAGTTTTCGAACATCGTCGCTTGCCTTGGCCTTCCAGAGCACTTGCATCCCCATGCCCTTTTTGTCGTGGTAATTTAGCAATATACGGAATGCGCTGGATATCTCCCTCGCCAGCCTCTCGTCACAAACGACGTGCGATCCGAGGTTGATCAGAACGGTCGGTCCGTTGTCCAACCACTTCATCAACGCTGGGTCGCTCTCCTCTATGGAATCAAAGGGCATGATAATGGGTCCACAGAGTACCATCTCTTCCGGGATGACCGCAAAGGGGAAGTCGGTTTCAGGCAGCGCAGGACAACAGATGCATGACACCCCAGGACCAATTTCCAAATGGAACCTAGGTGTGATCCCAAGGGATCTACACAAGGCATGAATCTGTTTGACCCTCACCGAGCTCATCATTCGTACAACGAGTTGAATGTAAAGATAGATGTTGAGGGGAATCTGCCACCACTCTAGAGGAAATGGGAATCCAGAAGATGCACTGTCGAGACGACAAATATGAGTAATCTGAGAGTTGAGGACAGAATTTGCGACAAACACGGGATATTTCCAAAGCGCAGCGAAGCAAGGTTGCAAATTCACTGCGATGTCCTTGATAGAATTTGGAAGCATGATGATGGGCTTTTGGCCGACAAGTTGGCATGCATCCAGGGCGGGCTGGAATGCTGTGTCTATCACCACCACATCTGGTTTGACCGCTGCGATCACCTCTTTGATGTTCTCGATACCGACAAGATATTCCTCCGGACTCCAGGGAGAGGCCAAGACATTCAACGCGGAGTAAATTTTCAAGGCGCCTGCTACACCAGGAGGGTGCTGGAATGTAATGATATCCTGACCTTGCCTTGAAATAGCTTCCAAGAACGGTGTGATACCCTTGCATTCACGGAAGCTAATGGAACCCGGCTGTCTGCCGTCCAAGCGGCCGGTATCACAGCTGCGGGCAACAAGCTCCTGAAGGCGCAAGACGCGGGTCT
>JBBPLP010000156.1:27069-42190 GCA_038089875.1 Fistulinella prunicolor
TTTATGCCTGCCAGAGCAAGTTCGTACGAAGTTGCGAGGTTTACGTTGGCTTGGCCATGCTCCGGGGATGTAAATACAAGCACCTTGTGGAGGGAATTCATGGAAGATGAGGCAGCAGAGAGACGGAGGGAACTTAAATGTTCATCCTCTCAGTTAGTTTCATCTCCAGAACATTCAGAACGCATGCCTCCCGAAAGATCAGACAAGGCGGTCTACAGTCTAACATTAGAACGAAGCGGAACCCGGGTTTGCCCGGGACTACGGCGGTTTGAAAGAGCATCCATGGGAGCACGTTCGTCGTCATTCTGCAGTAACAACTTGAATAAAAGGCTGAGCAGAGTTACCTGACCTAGTAGCCACATCGTTGGGAGTGCTGAATGGGTTAGCCCCGAGCGTGTTCACAGCCGGCAAGTTGTGGATGAACGATGAAGTCTTTGAGTCGCCAACAAGGCTGCGAGTGATCGGATTTAGATTTTAATGGATGGAAGAGAGTTACAAATCTCAAAAAGTCACGGGGATTGGACTCCTTTTACAATTTACCCGGCCCGGGCACTGCGCAAATAATGTGGGCCGCAAGTCAATCGTCAGGCCATCAGGTCTCCCATAATTCATAAACTCATTCGGGTTCGTTATACGAAAGTATAGGTATAATTTAATTCTCAATATACTACACTGTAATCTCCTTCCACTCAGCTATATCGTACATATGTTCAACCTCGTCCAATCTGGCAGCAACAATGAAATGAGCCCCGCTTCAATGAGCCAATGCCAGATGATGCATCGCGATAGTCACCAAATCGATATAAGACCAATCGTGACTAAACGGGTATTGTCTCCTTTGCTCGTAAACTTGGCTGAGGGTAAGAAAGTGGGGCCTGGGCATGAACTCGTCCATCCTCAGGCTCTGCTACGCATATCATCTGGGACCACACTTCAAGCTTCAAGGTTTTAACTATGTTCACGGTGTCAGCGACTTCAGGTAATTTCGAATTTGAGTTGGTATCTCACTTCGTTACACCTATCTCCTTCAAGATAGCATCCGACGACAGTTTCCGTCCATTTCCCTTTGCCCGACAAACCTCCTTCAACCGCTTGGCTGCTGCTCTAAACTTGACTGCTTCCTCGGTGTTCCCTGTGACCCTCACTAATGCTTGACCCAACTCCTCTGCCCGAACACTAGGCGCGCTGGTTTTACTCCCAAAAATACCGATATTCAAAAACTCGGCGCGATTCGCATAATCATATGTGTCAGTCCAGACAGGGAGGACAACGTGCGGCATACCGGACCTTTTCAAACAATGCTTAATTCAAGATCACTTCGCAAAACCGTGTGTGAATGAAAAATGCTCACCAAACACCTTCAAAGAACGAGTTGGCCCCTCCATGGTGCACCGTACACACCACGTTTGGATGCTGTAATATCGCAACCGGCTCTGCATCTAACCACGGGACCACCTTTACCCGACCTTCCTCCATCTCTTTCCCAGCAATATCGTCGATAATTTTTCGAACATCTTCATTTGCTTTGGCCTTCCAGAGCACTTGGACCTTACTGGTGCTCTTTCGGCCGTGATAGTCCAACAATATACGGAATGCGCTAGTCATCTCCCTCGATAACTTCTCGTCACAAGTAACGTGCGATCCTAGGTTGATCAAAACCGTCGGTCCATTATCCAACCACTTCGCCAACGCTGGATCGCTCTCCTCTATAGGATCGAAGGGCATAATGATCGGTCCACAAAGGACCATCTCTTCCGGAATGACTGCGAGGGGGAAGTCGATTTCGGGAAGGGCAGGACAGATGTGTGGCACCCCAGGGCAAAATTGCATGGTAAATATATGTTTGATGCCAAGAGATCTACGCAAGGCCAGAATCTGCTTGACCCTTACCGAACTCATAATTCGTATGATAAGTCGAATGTTGAGGTAGATGTTGAGGGGAATCTGCCACCACTTGAGGGGAAATGAAAATCCAGACGATACACTGTCGAAACAATGAATAGAAACCGATGTCAGAGAGGTGAGGTAAGGGAGGAATGTGCGAACAAACACGGGATATTTCCAAAACGCCGCGAAGTGAGGTTGAAGGTGTACTACAGCGTCCTTGATAGAATTTGGAAACATGATGATGAACTTTCGACCCGCAAGGTAGCAGGCGTCCATGGCAACCTGGAATGATTTATCTATCACCACCACGTTTGATTCGACCGTCGCGATCACTTCCTTGATGGTCTCTATAGCCGCAAGGTGTTCCTCTAGACTCCACGGAAAGGCCAGAATATCCAACATCGCATAATTCTTCAATGCGCCCGATACGCCATGAGGGTGCTGTAGTGTTGTAACGTCTTCGCCTGGCTTGAAGGCAATATCCAGGACCGATCTAATACCCTTGCATTCACGGAAGCTAATATGGCCCGTTGGTCTGCTGTCGGGACCTGCAGCATCACGTTGACCGGCAACGAGCTCCTGAAGGTGCAAAACACGGGTTTCGAGCGATCCAAAGGATGCTATGCAGACGTTTACACCAGCGAGAGCAAGTTCGTATGAAGTCGCGAGATTGGCGTTGGCTTGGCCATGCTCTGGGCATGTAAAGACAAGCACGGTGCGGAGGGGAGCCATGGTAGATAGGGCTGCAAAGAGGGGAAATTTATCAAGCATGCCGGAATTTTGACAAGTTCGCGAACTCCCATTACGGTATTTGTTGACCTACGACAGGTGCATATGATGCAGAACCTTCAAGTCGCCGACAGGCTGGGTCAATACAATATAAATATGATATATATACCACCTATCCTTTCATATCGGGGTTGAGGGGCTGTCAACATGTTATAGCTTCCGCACATTATGTTGAGCGCCGAACCTTATTCTACATAAAAGTGTCGCCAACACTACCAGATCGGTTAGAATGCGCACATAACAATCGGTGCTTTGAAAAATCGCCGAAACCAATCTTCAATGGTCTAATATCTACGACGAATGCACACATTTTTGACGACAGGCCGGATTTATAGCAATGTCGACTTCTTCGGATAGATCGTACACCGACGACACTTTTTCGGAGAACTCTTATTAAGCCACGGCGACAAGAAGTAGCATAAACTTGAGCGAAATTACTACACCGTTGATATGACAAACGTTAGGAAGTGTGCTGAATGGGGTCATAGATAAAGACCGGAGAAATTCAACTCCGAAAACTTTATGGTCAACATCTTCCATGAGGCTCGGTCAGGTCACTGGAGGCATTGGAAAATTAGCTCACTTATCCGCTCTTCGACCGCTCTATTACAGGAGCATTACAGAGCCCCGGTGAATCGTTGAGCACTCGAGCAACGACCGTTGGGTTCATTAGTATCATGCATGCCCATGGACCGTGAGATTGCAAGGATCCCATTTCGGCTATGCTCGAGCACTATACAATTGTTGTGACGGTGTGCTACTATAGTGCTATATAGTTGGGAGATGTCTACCGGTGCTACAGTTGTTATATAGGCTATATAGCAGATGTCTTGTTTCCAGATGAATCTGACGTCCGTTTTGTCGCCTGTCACATGATGATGACCATTGACCACTAAGTCGATTATTGATTTGCAGGAGACAATACGAGAGGTAACTTTAATATGCTCCATCGTGATCAGCTTCCGCAGAACTGTATCGCACGTCCCTCACCCGCCTCCGAAACACCGTGAATCGCATTGAACGTAAACCTCAGAATGGACTTGAACGAACGCAGATGCATTGCATAATAGTAGTAGTCAGAAAACCAAGATTGGACCAAGTAATGAGTCTAATGACCAAACGATTTTTAGCTCAATCGCACCGTGTTTGGAGTACTAACTTTTGGTATGACCTCGTCCACATCTCGTGTCCCGCGTTTACTCAGACCGTCGGATCCGCAATTTCAACTATGTGATGTGTTACCAACTTATTTGTGTAACATGAGCTAGATGAGACATGCCTTACTTCGTCAGGGTGCCCTCCCTCAGGATAGCCTCAGACGACAGCTTTCGTCCGTTTCCTTTGGCTCGACAAACTTCTTTTAATCGTTTAGCCGCCGACCTAAACTTGACCGCTTCCTCAGTGTCTCCTGTGACTCTCACTAACGCTTGACCCAACTCCTCTGCACGGACACCAGGCGCACTGCTTTTACTCCCGAATACGCCGATCTCCAGGAACTCGACACGGGCCGCATACTCGTACGTGTCAGTCCAGACAGGTAGGATAACGTGTGGCAGACCAGACCTGTTCCAAAGACGTTGAATTCAGCGTGCTCTATCAAGGCAGACGGACAGACGAAAAATGCCTCACCAAACACCTTCAAAGAACGAATTCGCTCCCCCGTGGTGGACCGTACACACCAAGTTCGGATGCTGCAAGACCGCAACCGGTTCTGCCACCAACCAATCCACTACTTTTACCCGCCCTTCATCCATCTCTTTCCCAGCGATCTCGTTGATGGTTTTTCGAACATCTTCGCTGGCCATGGCCTTCCAGAGCACCTGTATCCTACCCATGCCTCTTCTGTCGTGATAGTCAAACAATATACGGAATGCACCAGTCATCTCCCTCGCATGCTTCTCGTCGCAAATAACGTGCGTTCCTAGGTTGATCATCACAGTCGGGCCATTGTTCAACCACTCCTTTAGCGCTGGATCGCTCTCCTCTAGGGGATCAAAGGGCATGATGATAGGTCCACAAAGAACCATCTCTTCGGGGATGAACGCAAGGGTAAAGTCAGTTTCAGGTAGTGCGGGACAGATATGTGTCGCCCGAGGATAAAATTGCATGGTAATCCTAGGTTTGACTCCGACAGATCTACGCCACGCCTGAATCTGTTTGACCCTGGTCGACGTCATCATTCGTACGACGAGCCGGATGTAGAGATAAATGTTGAGGGGAATCTGCCACCACTTGAGAGGGAACGAAAACCCCGACGACATGCTGTCAAAAGAATGAATACGAGCTGATCTGAGAAAGGCAAGGACGGAATTTGCGAACGGACACAGGATATTTCCAGAGCGCCGCGAAGTGAGGTTGCAGGTCCGCTGTGACGTCCTTGATAGAAATTGGAAGCATAACAACGAACTTTTGGCCCACGAGTTGGCAGGCATCCATGGCAACTTGGAATAATACATCGATCACCACCACATCTGGTTTGACCGTCGCGATCACCTCTTTGATGCTCTCTATAGCCGCGAGATGTTCCTCCAGACTCCACGGAAAGTTTGCGACATCCAACATCGCATAATTTTGCAGGGCGCCTGATACGCCAGGAGGGTGCTGGAATGCTGTGATACCTTCACTTTGCTTGAAGACTGCTTCCAAAACCGGTGTGATACCCTTGCATTCACGGAAGTTAATGGAACCGGTCGGCCCGCTCTCTGAACCTGCAGCATCACGATGGCGGGCGACGCGCTCTTGAAGATGTGAAACGCGGGTTTCCAGAGATGCAAAGGATGCGATGCAGACATTTACACCAGCGAGAGCAAGTTCATATGAGGTCGCGAGGTTTACGTTTGCTTGACCATGCTCCGGGTAAGTAAAAATGAGCACGGTGCGGAGGGAAGTCATGGTAGATAGGACTGTAAGAGTGGGTAGAGTTTGTCAGCATGGTGAAGGGACTATGTACATATATTCAACTTACGTTAGGGTATTCGTCGGTGTTCTGTGATTGGAGCATATAATGCGGAACTTTGTCGCCGGCGCACTGGTCGCTGCAAAACAAACACGATATACATACCACCTATCCTGTCCCATCGTGACTGAGGGACTGTCGCGGCGTTCTAGCTTGTACAGGTTATGAGCGCTGAGCTCTGAGCTACATGAAAGGCTCATCATCGCTGGATCGGTTACAATATTGACACACTTCTTACCTATTGGCGCGTTGAAAGATCGCCTCGAGGCAGCCTAATATAATGCACGTGTCTTTGATCACAAGCCAGATTTGACGCAATGTAGAAGTACTTATTCTGAAAGCAAGGAATAAATTGGATGCCCGCGAAGTTTTTTTCACTGAGGCCATACTAGGAACATGTTCGCCGGGGGTAAACCGCTGGCAACAGCACAAGCTTGAGCGGGATCACCTGGACTGGCTACAGCGTGGATGTGAAACAAGCCATCAGGAAGCACGCGCTACTGGAGTGGATGAAACTAGAGATTCTCCGTTAGGGATTTTGGACATATTTACTCAAACTCACTTACCCACTCTTTGACTATCGCATCACGGGAGCCATCCGGGATCCAGGCTGGCGAATTGTTAAGCAATGGCTGTCATGCTGTGTTGATCGTCCAATAGTACACATCCGCCGGTCACAGGAATTTGTGGGAGGAATAAAGAAAACAGTCAATGGGCTCAACTTGTTCCCGGTCTCGCAAGTCCATTTCAAGCTCCGAGGGATGAATTATGGCAGTGATCTGATCAATGATTATCGCACCAAGAACTTCTGCCACCAGCCGTACTTACAGTAAACGTTTCATCTCTAGAGCTGAAGAAGCTCATCGCACCTTGTTCTGGCCGACAAGTTGATCCTGAGACGATCACGAGCGATGTTGAGCTTATCAACAATGTATTCCTCTCAACTGGTCTTGTGTAAGTGTCAAAAACGTAGTCCCTCGTCCCAGATTCCTCACTCTCATTCACACTCTCACGTTCGTGCGCTCAACAGTCTAGTCTATGCATGTTACAATATATGTATTTTTCTGGGGTATCAAGAGAGAAAACGGGTCACCAAAACGTACAGGAATCAAAGCCAGTATCGTTCGCATAATGCATATGTTGGTTTCAACGTTAGTATTCGAAATGCAATAAAGCACCAGATATTTCCTTGACTATTTGGATGATCCAGAGAGGAAGCGTGAGCGAGAGTGAGAGGATGGTGGTCGAAGCCGCGCGTGAGTACATAACCAAGCAGGTAGTCGTACTAGTACACATAGTGTTGCCGGGTAAAATATATATATATGAGCGAGCAGCTGAACTGTCGGACTCGGCGCGTGCAAACGAATGAGCAAATAACAACAACAACAGAATAGCAGAGGAAATCTATGTGAAATGGTTGGACTGACATGATGCGAAACTCGAACTGAGCGTGTCCGTGACCTGCGGTCTGTAACCTGGTATCCGTGGGTGTGCGTGAGGAGCGTCGACAGTTCATTCTCCCCCGCCAGCGAGTTCAAGAATGAGACGACAAGCAACGTCCGTAAAAACGAACGGGGAGACCACTTCGTCCTCCCTGACCGCATGTCCGTCTTTGATCGATCGTCCATCGGAGCTCGTCTCGGGTAACAGTATATCCGGGTTGGCCATGTCGAATTTCCCGGCGCCTGGTTCCGTGGATGCCCTGTACGTCTTCTTGTGGTGAAAGTCGACTAGATAATTTATCGAGTCCACCATGTAGAGCTGTAGGTTCATGAGTACCTAAACGCGTCAGCCTGCGTGAGCGTTAATGTCTGTTGCCAGAATGGTGTCCACATACCACCACATCTTGAACCCTGGCTCGCGTCTCTATGAAATACACGCTCGCAGCTGCCCGCAAATCGACATTGTCGCTTCCGTCTAGCTCCTTGGCACGCTCAATTCTGGCCCCGTTCGTACCTGATCGCTGCCGTCGGGGTAGGATACCACCTAGGCCCCCGAGGTTCCGTTTTTCCTTCCACTCCATCCCAAGCGTCTTGAGCGTGCGATAAATCTCCAGCATAACCTCCATCGGTGGCGATCGGCTGCGGATACCAAAGTGCCATTTCGTCCGATGCTGTTTCTTTTCTTTCGCTGCAGGCCATGCACGCTTGGCACTAGCGTACGATGCGAGATGGTGTTGTTCGGGTAGTTGATCTGGAAGTGGGAGAGAGGAGTTGAGCACGGCGAAGTTGTTGATTTCGCCGTCCATAGGAGGAGTCGAGAAATCAAGTCCGTCATCAATGTCGTCGTCGTCATAGCCGCCATTGAACTCGGCTTCGAAAGGATTGTCTTCCAAGTCGCCAGCTGGCGAAAGTGCGCCGGGCGACATCGTGTTCCTAGGCTAAATGCGTAATTGAGTGAAAACAGTAACAGAGGCCATTATGATAGACTGACATCCATGGCCGCCAACTTGGCATCACGCTCTTGTTCCTCGAATTCTGCCACTAGACATCGTCAGTTGGAATCCTGGTTCAACACAGCAACACTCACGGTCTCTTCCAGCTCTGCGCTTGTCACGGAGGAGCAAGTATGCCACTTTGACGGCATTCCCCTGAACACCGTCGTCCCTCCGTAAACAATCCCAGATGTCTTCCTTATCCACCCCATCCATTCTCGCCGCAAGCTCGTCGATGACATCTTCTTCAATCCGGCCCAATCCCTCAATAATCTCGAAATCCAACGCCTTTTGGGGCGTAACCAGCGATGAGAGTGTGCCTAGAACTGGACCAGGTGGCGGTGGAAGAGGCGTGAGATAACGTTGAAGGTCAGTCGTGTAGAAAGGGTGCTGAGTGATCTCGGGAATAGTTATCCGTTTGACAGGGTCGACCGCAAGCATCGCGTTGATCAAATCTCTCGCATCAGCACTGACATAGCTTGGCATATGGTAGCTTCCCTCTGTGCGTAAAGAAACCCCGTTCGTTAGATCACCGAGTCGAAGCGCAAGAAAGAGCAGACATACGACTGATTTTCGTGAAGAGAGTCTGAACGTCGTCATCCTCAAAAGGAAGTCTGCCACAAAGCATAACATAAAGAATAACTCCACAGCTCCATACGTCGATCTCCGGGCCTGTGTAAAGACCACCTCGGATGACCTCCGGAGCGGCATAGTTCGGACTGCCACAACTCGTCTTTAGAAAATCCCCATCCTTGATCTCGTTCGATAGACCAAAATCGGCAATCTTGACGTTGAGGTCGTCATCAAGGAGGACGTTCTCCGGTTTTAAATCTCGATGGACGATCTTCAATTTGTGGCTGTACTCGATACCGGATATGAGTTGCTGGAAGAATTTCCGAGCGCGTGGTTCTGGCATGCGGCCGTTATTGACGATGTAGTTGAAGAGTTCGCCCCCGGCGTATTCCAGGACAATTATGATATCTGTTGGGGTGGATATAACCTCGTATCTGCACGCCACGTATGTCACGATTGTGAGCTTATATAGATATACGGATGTGCACATACAGCTTGACGATGTGTGGATGCCGAAGGGTGCGCATGTACTCGACTTCGCGCTGGACCCGGGTCTTGGTTTTCGTCATGTGAATGACGGCCTTGGAGATGTACTTCATGGCGACCCTTTGTCTAGTGATGGTGTGTGTTGCCACTGACAGAATAGAAAAGAAGAAGAGAGCCATCAACCGGGAACGACGAGCGATCGTCATCAGCGAGGGACGTACTCTTGACTTTGCCAAAGGTGCCTTCGGCGATGTCGCCAGTGACGGTGTACTCCCCAAGCTTTGACGCTGGGAATAACGTGGGCTTGTCGCTCATGTGGAAGAGCCGTTAAATATTTCGTCGGCGTCGGCGTTGTCGTTGTCGTCGTTCTCGCCAGTCGCTGGAGTCGAGTTTGAAAAAAGATTTGTCGTGGTTTTGGCCAATGGAGAAGGTGTCACGTCAGCATCTGGGGTCCCCTCCCCAGATTATATAATCAGTACGACCCCTCACACCGTCAGAAATATCGATCACGTGTCAATCTAGGACCATTAGGTGACTGAACCAAGAAATCGGTAAATAGACTGGTGCGCTGATTCAACATCAGACAATGTAGCATCTATCCCAGACCCAACTCGGCGCCTGACATACAGTCATGACGGAAACAATGGTCCAATTGTGTAAAAAATGAGAGATAGGCATAAGTATGCGTGTACTTTTAGCTGTCGACACTAGCATTGTAAGGTTTGATGCGCATCCTCTTATACGTTTCGTAGCTCGCGGAAGAATGGAGTGGCCGATTGAATCTTAGAGAGCTGGGCTGAGCCCGGTGCCAAGGGCAATTTCAATGGTTCTAGTAAAGCAATAGTATTCTAGGACAACCCGAGGGTGCCCATGGGCGCTGCATCCAACTGACAGTAAACAAAGGCATCCGAAATGTGCTTCGATTAGAGATATTCGCACATACCTTACACACCAACTGTGGCGATCTCGTGACTATCTTATAGCGTTCATCATCATATTTCGGCCTGGTCATCGCAGCGGATATGATCAAGACGACTGTCTCCCCCTTACCAAATGAACTGGACATGTTCGTGTTTCACCTGCAGTCAAAAGAACTAGTGCTCGTCGAGGTTGAGTGAGATAGACCACTGGATACCAAAAGTGCGAGGCCATTACTTGCATATGTGAAACATCATGCTCGGATAGGAAAAGGTGCGGAGTTGCCAAGATGAAGCGACTGCTGGGTGACGAAAGTCGACTCTGTAATATGCTACGGCCGATTTGACTTGCACGCCTTGTCGGTGTCCTCGAACGTGTTTCGCGGATGATCGTCCCAGTTGCCATTCCCACCAAATTTTAAAGTTAGAGTGGCGGAGTGTCCAGGGTCCAATGGGCCCAATGATTGATGCATATCGGTGACTTTGAGGGAAGTGTACAGACAACCGTGCATCCTCCCTTTTGAATCGCTCTAATACCTTCCCGAACATGTTTAGGCGGCGCCCAGGAGATAGTAAGTACCCGGACGAGATGTCCAATAATAAGAGAGCGGTCCTGACAGCGACCAAGGGTCGAGTGGAAACTTTAGCGTCATATTCAGTCGCAGAAAGGCGAAATTGATCAAAATCGATGGTCAAGGTGACATACGTTCTGTTGCATTCTTCGCTGATGGAGAACACTTCGTGGGCGGCGACGACAAAGGGAAGATTCGACGTTGGAGAGCAGACGATGGCAAGGAAGTGGGGACATCAATGGAGGCAAGGAGTGATGTTCTCAGCATCGCAGTGTCACAAGACGCAAAATGGATCGTGAGTGGGACCCGGAGTGGCTTGGTGCTGGTGTGGCGAGTAGAGGACCAGCACAGAGAAACCGAGCTCAGGGGACACAGCAAAGCAGTATATGCAGTGGACATCTCTCCAGACGGGACGACGGTGGCGACGGGATCGGACGACTTCACTGCACGCGTCTGGTTGCTATCAACTGGCGACCCACTCCTCGCTCCCTTGGAGCACGAAGACTACTTGTCCGCAGTCAAATTTTCACCAAATGGGCTGTTGATCGCGACCGCCACATGGGGAAGGAAATCCGTCCGGATCTATGATGCTCAGGAGGGCCGTCTACTTGTCGATGTCCCAATTCAAGTCAACTCGGCACTGAATCAGTCACTCGCGTGGGCTAGCGATGGCGAGCAACTGTTTACCTTGTCGAACGAAGGCAACATCATCTGTCTCGACGTGTCCACGGGCGCGACTCTCTCCCAATGGTCCATTTACGTGAGGAACTTGAAGTATCCCAGGTGCATCTCACTAGCAAGTAACGGGACGTTTATTGCGGCATCTGGCGATTCCTCAGTCTCATTCTGGGATCCGACAACACACAAGAAAATTGGGTCCACAATCAACCATACAGCTAGCATCTATTCCATGGCCATCTCATCAAACTTCGACCTCGTGATGGGTGGAGGCGATGACATCACCCTTCGTAATTTCTCTGACATCCTCCCCTCTCGCTACCTCGACATCGTAAGTGTGACTGTATCTAAAATCTTCAACGCGATATTCTTTCTGACGAAAAATCATTTTGTTGACTGATACAGATTTCTAAGCCAGCCGTAAAAGCGCAGAAGCCTGATGCAGAGGAAACATCCCGGTCGCCTCAAGCACGGGATGAAAGTTTAGATGCTTCCATCGACTCCCTGCAGGCACGTCGTGCAATATTATCCAGTCGAGGCGTGCTCTGACGGCAATTGTATTCTAACACATGCATTCCCATAGCTCATTCACGCCAACCAGGCCGTCCTGGAGGCGTGGAGGAACGACAAGTTGTTGGAAGCCATCGAAATCCTTTCACGAGACAAAAAACTCAGGGATCAACGTCACCTCATGCTAGCTACCCGCGCCTTTCTCAGAGCACGTCTCCGACAATGGGACTCTGCGATCAAAAATGCGAGAAAGGTCTTATTATTGCCTGCCTCTTCTATTCGTACCCACTCACCATAAACGTAGTCGATTGCTATTCAACCCACAATTTTGGCTTATGTTGCCATCAGCATGGCACGGTTTGGTCGAGGAGGTGCCGATTCTGCGAAAAAGATATTTAACCGGCTATTTCGCAAGTGCCATGTCACCGACGTATATTTTATCATTCTCATCAAGGTCGGTTAACAATACGTACTTTTGTACCTGCCTATGATGGTTATTTTTTTCGCCATTAGACCCTTGTAGTATTTACTTCCGGAGACCACGATGAAGGTTTGGCACGTGTCGCAGATTTGATCGCCGTATGTTCGGAACAAGATATGGCATCGTACCGTGCGGTCCAGGTGAGAATGTTCAGGTCCTTCATGGAGGATGTGTCTAACGACCTCTGCAGATACATATGTGCTTGATCGCTGCAAAGGCATGCGTAGGCCGTCAGGAGTATGACAGGGCTCTCAAACTATTCGCCGAATTGCAGGATCCTCCCCAATTTCCGAGACATCCGAAGCTCGAATGTATTTCCTTGGTAAATCCATAATTTTCCTTCATTGTACGCAATTTTTTTCATTCCGTCTTAAGATGTTTGGATGGATAAACGACCCAGACGTATTCAAATTTGTACTTTATCAGCAGCGGTGCGAAGCGTTGTATGCGCTAGGGCGTCAGAATGAGGCGGCCGAGTTGCTTAGCACAGTGTTGAAGGTTCTCGAAGAGCTGTCGGAAGCCAGGAAAGATGTCAAGGAATGGCTACGAGGTGGGCCTCGGTAATGTTCGCTCGGATAATGTGTCTCGACTAACTATTTGCATACAGATTTCACGCAACGCTGTGAAGCAACGTCAGGAAATATGAGCAACGCAGTGGTCAATGCGACTGTTCCCTCGCTTCCTGGCCCCTCCCATTCATAACCATGGACTCTCCTTTTAAAATCTTGTGCGAAGAATATTAGCTGACACATTCCATATCATTCCCTGTATTGCTCTCATTCACGACTCGAGGAATACCTAGCGTTGATAAAGCGTATTGTGCTGTTCCAGATGGTACCGAAAACTGGTCATGTATCACGCAACGAGGAAACGGTTGGAGTGGTCGAACGAGGCTTGATCTAGCTGTTTGGCTGTACTGAGCGTGATGAGGACACTCAAGCTAAAATATTCTAGGTCAACCCGAGACGGACAAGACCGTCAAATACGCGTTTCAATTGGAGACAGATTACATATTCGAAAAATCAGACCACGTTAAATAGTTAGTACTCCACAAATCTTGGTCACGTGTTAATTTGGCGTCTAGGTCGCTCGGATCCCTCATAACAGCTTAACTTGAAAAGGAGGTCCTGATTCAAATCATGTCATCACAATATGGAGGAACGACTTCTTAAAAACTTGGCATATTGGCGGCACGGTGTGCTGAATATGAGACTAGTATACACTCCTTCCAAACGCAGCTTACCTCCTGACTTACGACCATCGCAGCAATTAAGGCCCAGAGGGTGAGGGAAACCCCTCATAAACGATCATGTGTGTGTGCATTGACACAAATCGACAGAGATACGCCTATGATTACCATTGGGAAGCGCAAAGTTAACAACCACGCGCCCATCTTCAAGCCTTCATGTTCGAGTGTGTCTAGTAGATCAAACTATCAAGGAATGTGAGTACCTGTATTGGAGAGCCCGGTGCTGACCGCGTACAAGAGCCGAGTGGAAACTCCAGCATCGTTAATCAATGTCACGGTTTCAGATGGCAGACACTCGGATGCGTTCTTCGCTGATGGGAAGTAGTCGTGAGCGGCAGCCAATACTATGGGATTCCCGTTGAAGAGTAAAAGATGGCAAGATGACGGGCTCTTACTGGTCGAACTAGCTGAACATCTCCGATTTACGACGAGTTTCGATCCTTGAAAGTTACTCAAAGGATGCTCCATTATTATATGAAGTTTTCCTACAGATAGAATGACGGCAAACGAGCTCTGTTTCAGGGAGTTGAGGACATTTCCTCGGAGTCTGTCTACGAGCTACAGCGAGTTACTAACCCCCTAAACATCGAGCTCTAGGTGCCCTGCAGGCTACCAGTGTCTGGAACACTCATGCTTGGACTAATGCGTTACCGCTGAGACAGTCCAGCCCCACCAAGGACTGGAAGCCACATCTCGGGGTTAGATATGTTTAATCGCAAAGAGTCCTCGTGTCATTTCTGCACAGAGCTTTGCTTTACTTCGGCTAGGCTTGGAGAGGATTTGTGATGAACTTTTTCTGCCTTCCATAGGTCAGACGGCATTCGTGGAGGACATCACCTCCTCGCTCTTTGGTGCGTTCAAGATCGCAATCCTTACTGTGTTTGTCTAACAACCGTGCTCTCAGCCGACCCTTGGAGCATGTGTGAATAGCCGGCCCCGGGGTCACCTCTATCCCCAAGAGCCCGTAGATGATGTGCGTCATGTCATTGCGCGTGAATTATATCAAATCTCCTTGTAACAGATGCAAACGTCAGGTTCTGAAGTAGTCGATTGCGTTTTATAAGATAAGAAGTAAGACATGCACATGCTTGTACATTCAGCTATCTGCGACAAGGGAAGCTTCTTGAGGCTCCTCGCCTCTGGCTACCACCACCTGGTACAAGCTTTGTAAAGTTCCACTTGGCAGGGGGCATCCTGGTATACTTCGACTCTTGAAGACCGATCGTTGGATGGACTTTATACATTCCGTGGCTTGCAGGAAGCCTGACAGGTAGCTGAATGAATATTGATACGCTGGGTTGGGCCGAGCTTCATGGGGACGATCTCGATGGTCCAAGCTGAAAACGTTGTTTTTGGTCAACCGAGAGAGCCCACGCTGCATCCAACTGACGATTAACAAGGACGTCCAAAACTTGGCTCATTGAGACATTTGTACGTACCTTACGCGTTAATTGTGGTGATCTCTCTGGTGCCCATCACCAAATTTTGGCAAGGTCTACACAAAGGAGGTAGCCAAGTTTACTTCAACTCCAGCACCCACGGCCGAAAGAATTGGGTATGTTTCGCTTCTCGTTCGGTGGAGCACATAT
>JBBPLP010000157.1:0-37646 GCA_038089875.1 Fistulinella prunicolor
AGCCGGTCGGCGAATGATGATGGATCGGGTGGAACGCAGCTCTGGTTATTGAATCGCCGCTACCGCTTTATATACTACTTTATCGAATTTCATGCCTCTTTGTAAGTTGCTTCACCTTCGGCATGTCGGCTTGTATCACGTGCTATCTTACATCTCGTGCTAGATTCCAACAGTCTGAGATCTCTCTTTTTCCGCGCGGTAACCGCGTTTGGTGCCAAGAGTGATAGTCTTTTCCCAACTAGGAAGGAACGACACGGTGCAGGTCAAGCAACGCGGTCCGTAAATCCCACATTCTGTCCTACTAGCACTGATCGTCTGCATAAAAGGGTCTGAGCATTATTTTATACCATCTTTGGGTACCCATTCCGCCACACCCGACAACAATGGCCCAGAACATTTGTACAATAGGTACATAATATACAAAAACTAATATCTAAATTTATCAGATGTCATCTGACGTTCAATTCACAGTTGTCTGCATTTTCTGACAGCCCTGGAGGTCATTCAGTTCGACAACTGTATGAGCTGTCAGACCTAATCGAGTATGTAGAACCATGTGCATGCCGTCTCAAGTGGTTGAGAAGGGAATCATTGTGATTTCCGACACACTAAGTTTCCTTGTACCGTGACGGGTTCTTTTAGAGGTTAAAAAAATCCAGCGACAAAAATTCACGCCCTCCAACCTGGGGCAAAGATATATCGTTGTTTCCTCAGATTCAGCTCGTTATCTATGGCAGAAAGGGGCTCAGGATAATACAAGATCCGTCTTCGTTACGTAAACGGCGGCTACTAGCTGTAACCGCACCGCCGCGTTTGGACATTATAATATTAACCTTTTGTAACGGGGGGAATCATGAATGAACACCTATGGGCTAGTATGAATGAGAATCTTCCCAGCCGACGAAGGAGTTTTGTTTGATGGGTCGGCGAGTGGCGTCTTCGAATTGTTGCCCATCCCTGCATGCTGCAGTGCGAGTCCGATCAACGCCTGCATGCAGGTACCAGGGTTACCTTGCGTTTCGCACATCTTGGTGCATACTTGTGCACCATCCCCATCCTATATACGGTATATCCGACCGTTTGTCCGCCGGTCCTAATACGGTAGCGTGACGCGATCCTATGGCGTGGTGAGTGAGTCCTCACTCGAGCTCGGCTGCTGGTCCCAGGTTGCGAGTCGAGTGTACCACGTCGACGCTGCGGAATGATGCACTCCACAGATCACTTGGAGCACTCGGCGGATAACGGTTTGGTAGACCCCGGAGCCGTCTTCAGGCTTATCCGCGATACCGAACCTTTGACCGAGTTGAATTTTCGACTAGCCGTTTCGGCGCGATCCCTCTCGAATGGGAGCTGAAACTGATCTGTGAGTACGCCGTCCATATCACTTCTTTCATGGCGGTTTTCATTGTTCTGAGCGTTCCCTTGTTCTAGATTGCGATGCTCTCGGCGGGGGAGTCTTCTCGGATCTGTCGCTCGACTCGTTTGCTGACGTTCTCCTGCATGCTATGCCGCACTCAGGCCCTCTTTTCCTAGCGTTCTCACCCCCACGTCATCGTCTGGCCGCTGTCAGGTCCCATGTTGCAGCTCCTAGCTCGTCCAGGCACTCCACGGGCATATGGGCGAGCGGTTCAGGTGACTCTGGCAAGTCGGCCGTCCTCCAACGACCGCCTTATCATGGCTCAGCGCTGGCGTTGTTCGTTGCGCCATCTGTGGTCTGCATCCCCCCTCAAGGTCACCGGTATCTCTCCGTGTTGGGTCGACCGCACGCATCGGATATCTCCACAATCCGCGACCTAGGACCTCGCTGGCACTCGCATCGTACGTCATCACGAGTTTCCTGGTATGCAAATCATCTCAGCAAGGGGCATCGGACTGGTTGATCCGCATCAAGCAGGCACGCCAGTCCTGATCAAGCGGTGGTGGCGAACGTTGGCAGCGACAGATAACGTTGCACATCGAGGACCGTTAGATGAACCGACCGAGGATACATGTGTCCTTCGTTGCGGTGATTGCGCCCGTGATCCGAGAGACTTCAGAAACGGACGTGTCATCGCGTTTCTGAGCCTATCGTCAACCTTCAAGTTGCCTTCTTGTCACGATCGATGACATGATAAATATTGTCCGAGCCGGCGGGTGCTTGCCTCGAGGATTATCTGATTCACTGAATCCGAGAGGTGTACCGAGCACCAGTACGAATGGGGCAACGGAGGGCTTCACGCTTGCCAAGTCTGCCGTTGTCACTAAATAGGTGTCATTGAACCCATCGACGATAAATAGATGACTGGTATGACGCGCGTAAGGCAATATGCATGCAACTATACGTCCTCTTGATGATATCCAATGTGTTACCCTATGAAAAAGACATACATATTAGAAAAAGAAAACAAAGCGAATATTCTCCTCCCGCCGTTGATGATCGCAAAGACTCTATTGGATCATTCGCTGTACCTGTCTAAAAGATCGCTCCGAGCACTCATGCACTCCCATTTACCGCTCGGTTCTTCAGCATCCTGTCGATCTCGACTCTGATCTCCTTCAGGTTCGCTTTGAGCGTTTTTGCGTCTTCAAATTTGCGATGTGCCATGGCCTCGCCGACAAATGACTCGAGGAGGGCTTCTTGTTCAAGCAGCGGCTGCAGCGCATGTGCGAGCTCCGATTCTGGATCTACGAGCGGGACTATAGTATCGGACGCGGAAGCCTGTTTTTTCGCCTTTGGAAGTGACTGGATGGGTTTCATCAGCATACAGCTAGTCCAATATCAGATAAAGCTGACCTGCAGAGGAAACATGTTTTTCTGCAAGAACAGGTCTGCCCGCGTGCGGATCGCGAGCTGGACGCGGTCTTGGGAGCTCCCAGGTGTGCATGGGAGCTGGCGTATGCGTTTTGAAAGGGCGTCGTACGAGGCAAAACAGTCAAGGATACGCTTGCGAGCGGCGGCAGCTTCCCTATTAGGCGGAGCATCTGAGCTGTAGTAGACGTCTTAATTTTGAGAATGAAATACGCGTGTAAGCTTACTTGAGTGTCAACAGCAACTCCTGAAATTGTGGAAGTGCTTCCTCAATCTCCCTCTCGGCGATGATAAACACCTACGACTATGTTGAGTGACAGATCGATAAAGAAACGTTTATGGACACTGTACGTCATATAATTTTACCAATGGTGATATGCGCGACACCCCTTGATAAAACTGCTCTCGTCTGCGACCAAGGTACACATTAACATGCGTCTCTACAATAAGTGGAAGCAACAGGGCATGGACGACTCACGAAAGGACGGGTTTGCAGTTCCTACACACCCTTACACCCTTTAAAAACTTCTCGTCGTCGGCCAGTGCCTCGGCCACTTCCTTCTCCTTGCCGTTACCTTTTCCTGGTCCTGTTCCACTTGCTCTTCTCTTGACGCCGTAATCAACCCCCTCGCCCACTTCCTCGATTTGCCGCGTTTTTGAATCTACAACGAACAATATCGAGCACGGTTCTGGGCGTTGGGGGCCTTTGACAGGAAGGGAACAGATTATTTGCCCGCAAAGACGGCAGTGGTGTTTTCGGTTCGTTAGCGGGTGAAAAGAAGCGCTGATGCCGCGTTAGATGAAATAAATTAAGAGAAAGGTGGGGTCGACTCACTTGCACAAGGGACATTTAGAGACAACAGCGTCCTGCTGCCATGGTGCGATGCGCTGCTCAGCAGCTAAATATGCGCGTCAAGATGAGGGACGAAACAAGGAGAGCGTGAGAGCATACCTCGAATCTCCCCCTTTGTACCTTGGAACGTTTGAGATTGTATGACACCTTTCCAAATGTTGCTTGCGTCCATATTTCTCAAGCTTTCTAAATCCAGATCGAAGATGCTGGATCTCCTGCGCTCGATGGTGAGCTTTTTCGCCTCCCTTGGTTCGTTCGCTTGTATGGGGAAGTGCAGATGAATGAGTTTCTCGAGGCGTCTCTCGAGTTTGGTGCGCTCGATACGGGTTGCGTCGTGTTTAGCTTTGCGCAGTTGTGAGAACTCGTCCGTGAGCAGGCGAATCATGCCTCTAGGTTGGAATCCAGGTCTGTATGGTGCGGATGAGCGAGGGGGGGCATGGGGGAGAGGAGAGGTAGAGACGGGTGGGGATGTTATCGGCGAAGGAGAGGAACTGGATGCAACAGACGTGGGAAGTGATTGTGGAGGTACGGACAAGGAGATAGATCGAGGCGGGGGCTGGCTCGCGGATGAGGAGGGCGTGTGGGACGAGTTTGAGTGAGTGGGATGGGATTTGTCGTCGCTGACGACGGAGTTGATGGACGGAACACGACTGTGGAGTGGAGGTGAGCGGGGAGGTGGAGGGGAGAAGTCGAGCTGGCGGGTGATGGTGGACGACGAAGAGGGCGTTCTGGACTGGGTTTGGGGGGGGCGGAGGGGGGACGAAGGCAAGGGCGCTCGTGAGGCCGACGGACGGGGCTGTAGGCGCCGGAAAGTGGACGCTTTCTTTGGGGTAGCAGAGACGACGGGCGGAAGCGGGGACTCGGAGGACGCAGGAGAGAGTGCGTCGAGCTGTCTGTGCTTTCCGTTGATGGCTGGTGAGAGGGGGGTTTCTGGAGGATCCGAGCGAGACATGACCGGGGATGGCAGGGAGGGAGGATCGTTCACAGAAGGGACGATATCGAGGACGAGGGGGTCTGAGGGAAGTTTCTCGGTGTTCCAGTCGCCGGAGAGGGGTCGGTCAGAGTGGGTGGAGACCAGGGACGGAGGCCGGACATTGGGAGGGATGGGCGCGGAGGGGGTGCGGGAATGACGCTTGGACTAGAGAGAAGGTGAGCACGGTGAATACAGCGAGTAGGTCGTCTCTTACCCTGTACGCCTGGTACGGTACCGCACTGGGGGCGTTCTGCATGGACGAGAAGCAATCGAGGTCGTTCGTCGGCGCTCAATGTAGCTGTGCGTATATGCGGTCACGTGATAAGCACCTTGGACCGGAGCCATCATGTATCGGGCAGCGCTGCCCATCGTCGCCCTCCGCGACGGGTACGGCCAGCCTGTCACCGCCCTCGCATTCGATCCCGTCTCTGACTCCATCTGGGCCGGCGATCACTCCGGCAACGTCCTCGCTCTCCACTCCATCCATGGCCTCCGCGGCGTCTCCTTCCCCGTCGGCGGCGCTCTCCCCGTCAAGCAGCTCGCCGTCGCCGACAACCACGTCCGCGCACTCGGCCTCGCTGGCGAGGGCCTCGGCGTATGGGCCAAGGGCGGCATGAACAAGTGGTACTATCGGTGCGTCCCATTCCTCCGCTCCTCGGCCCGCCTAACCCTTCCCAGCGCGTCCCCCTCCACCGTATCCGCAATGTCCCCCTCCGTCTTCTCCTCGAGCCTCCTCGCCGCCGCTACGTCCACGCCCGATATCGTCTTGCTCAACGCGATCACTGGCTCTGTCCTTCGCCAGGCACCCGTCCCCTCGCACATCACCCATCTCGTCTTTTCCCATTCTACTCTGCTCTGCGCATCTGCCGACGGCTACGTACGCGCTCACGATCCCCGCACCGCCCTTCGCAGAGAGAATGGCGATAACGCCGTCCTCGCCCATGCCAGCGGCGTCCAAGATCTCTTGGCAACAGGCAACTTTTTCTTCACCATCGGCTGGAGCTCAAGGTCCTCCTCCTCTCCTTCTCCCTTCCTTTCTCACTCACTTCATCTAGACGTGGTCACGATTTCCCCGATCCTCTCGTCAAGCTCTACGACTTGCGCAACATGAGACCCCTTCCCCCGATCCCCTTCTCCGACGGCCCTGCATTTATCAACCTACTCCCGATGCATACATCCAGCCTCGTCGTCACCTCAGCTCAGGGCCTTGTCAATGTCGTCGACGTATCCAACACCAACACATCTGGGTTCTATCACGTACGTGTCCCATTCAACCTCCACTCCTTCTCTTCCAACCTATCTTCAAGCTCGACACCACCTCTTACATCACATCTGCCGCCGTTTCATCCAACGGATCTTACTTGGCATTTGGGGACGCCGTCGGTACAATTCATCTCCTCACAGCAGCAGATGAATCATCCGAACCATTCTTCAATGGCTTCGAAGGGCAACCAGTCGAATGGGCAGACATCCCCGAACCACTCCCAGAGATAAACTGGTCGGATTCCACGTATGGCTCCTTTTCCCTTTCCCTTCCGTCGGTCAACTCACCACACTAAAGTCCTCTCAACTCGATCGGCTTGCCCCATTACACCAACCTCCTCCTTTCTTCTTGGTCTCCTCAGTTCCTCTCCCCAACTAACCCTCCCTACCCACCGCCTGCCAAAATACCACCCCAGATTCTGTCAACAATGAAGATCAATGACAATGTTGCTTATGCTACTCTCCCAAAGGAACTCAGGGGACGGAGAAATCGCGTTGTCGTTTCAACTACAAAAGATCAAGCCAGGTTTAGAAGTGGGAAAGGAAGACGAGATGACGACGTCAGTCACCCTATTGTGCCTTGCCGCACGGAACTCATGCCTAGCACAGATCGAGCTGGAGCATCTCTCACTCGATGATACTATCGACGAAGTACCACGCATATATCGCAAAGTTGAGATCGAGTACTCCAAATTCGGAGTCGAAGATTTCGATTTCGGGTACACGGCCTACGCATCTCTTTATCCACATTCTGACGCTTTCTTCAGCTTCTACAACAAAACAACATATAGTGGCCTCGAAACCCACATCCTAAATTCGTACACGAATCCAATTCTACAAGTAATGCATTACACTCCTCCCATTAGGAAGCTGGCCAAATCGCATATTACAACAAACTGTCCAAGAGAGCACTGTTTGCTATGCGAGCTCGGCTTTGTCGTACGTATGCTTGAGGATGCGCACGGGACGAATTGTCAATCCAGCAACTTCTGTAAGACAGTCGGCGTCCTTGCTCAAGGTAAGATCCGTTCCTCCCTTGTCGTCAATCTCTCGAGTAAAGACATGACATGCGACAAAAACAAGCCCAAAACCAACTCGAACTGATCGATTACGGCCGTGAACCTACCGAGGTTGATTACGCTCACATGATCCAGTCGTTCCATCGTTTCCTTATTGACCATCTCAGCTCGGAAGGCAACTCTTTCCCTCATAACCCCCTGATATTTCGGCATTGTTCCCCGAACTCTGCCTCCGCTGCATTTCAGGCTGACACTCATCCTAACGCGTCCTTTTCGCCCGCGGCAGCTCCTGTGACACAGTTGTTGGGAATCGACGCAAAGAACATCATTGTATGTCTGAGCTGCAAGGCTGTCAGGGAGAAGGAGAACATGACACATATCGTTGACATGATTTATCCGCGAAAGGTATCTCTCTCTCTCTTTTCGCCCGGCTTGCTGCTTACCAACAACGTCCAGTCGTTTCCACATGAACTTTCGCACCAGTCCACCTTTGCTGAGATTCTTCGCGCATCCTTAGTCCGCCAAATGACCCACAAGGCCACCTGCCAGACCTGCAAACAATTCTCTACGTTTTCTTCTCGCCGCTCGATCCCAAGCGCAGATCTCCCTCCCATATTAGCAGTCAACGCGGGTGTTTATAATGAGGACAACATGAAGTTCTGGACTGATACGAGAACTGGGAGGTTCTTGACACCGACGGTAGAGATGAGAGGAGAGGTTGAGGGAACTGACGATGCCGAGAGTGTGAATTATGAACTTCGGGTGCGCATATACGGTTATCCGTGTATCGGGCTTATACGACTAAACCTGATGTCTCCAGGCCATCGTCTGTCAGATTGTGACAAAGGAAAAACATTCACACCTGGTTGCAATCGTGAAAGGCAAGTCACGTCGACTTGCTCCTCTTTTTTTTTCATGTCCGATTTCGTTTCAGTACCCGAAGCGGAAAGCCACCTGCATCTCAAGGGTCCTTGGTTCTTGTTTAATGACTTTGTGGTGTGTAATATTTCCGAGGACGAGGCACTGAGTTTCCCGAGCATATGGAAAGTAAGTTCGCATTTATGCATGTCATATTATGTTCCTTCACACGAAAATCAGGTTCCCGCCGTATTGTATCTCGAACGAGAAGATGTGCGCCCTCAACTGGACTTTGGTGGCCTCCCCGATGAGCTCGATCCCTCGATATTGAGTCGCGATACGTCTATATCGGTGTAAGCACTGATTTCGTCTATCCTATTGTTTTATCGAGTTGCTGAATGGCCGATTGGCGTAGAAACCGAGACAAGAGCCTGGTCAAGCACGAATGTTTGCGCTTCGAGGAGCTACCCAAACCCGGGACGTTGGTTGGGATAGATGCCGAGTTCGTGTCTATGCAACAGGTGGGTTTGCGCGCAACTCGATTCGTTCATCCCCTTACATATTTCTGTTCCCCAGGAAGAAACAGAGTTCAGGTCGGACGGTACGAACCGTGTCATTCGTCCTGCTCGCCTCAGTCTCGCACGAGTCTCGGTCTTGCGAGGGAATGGTGTGAAAGAAGGCATTCCATTCATTGACGACCATATCCATACGAGCGAAGTCATCGTCGATTATCTTACAGAATATTCAGGCATCAAATGTGCGTTCCCTTTTGCCTTCCTCTGCATTTCTAACCATAGCCCTTTGCACCATGCATAGTCGGAGACCTGGACCCGCAATTATCAAGGCACACGTTGACGCCGCTGAAGCTTGTGTACAAGAAGCTACGATTGCTCGTCGATCGCGGCTGCATATTTATTGGCCACGGGCTGTCAAAAGATTTCCGAATCATCAGTCAGTTTCTAACTTGGTCATGGTATTCCAAGGTTCACTGGAGATCGTGAAACAGACATTTTCGTCCCGCCAGAACAAGTGATCGATACTGTCGACCTCTATTTCCTCCGTAACCGCCAGCGCCGTCTCTCGCTGCGTTTCCTCTCTTGGTTCGTCCTTGGAGAGAACATCCAGATGGAGACACACGACTCGATCGAGGACGCGCGCTCTGCACTGAGGTTGTACAAGGCCTACCACGAATTCGAGGAACGAGGCGTCTTTGATGACAAGTTGGAGGAGCTATATCGTGCGGGGAAACAACACGTACGTCTTGTCGTTCATCAAAGCACTCAGTGTTGACGCATCGACAGAACTGGAAACCACCTTCGGCGACCTCGCCCGTCATGGCGGCGTCGTCCGCGCAACCGACCACGCTCTCGCCGCCATCCACGCCCTCTCGGGTGCAAGGTTCGCCGGGACAGCTGATACATGCGCAGGCCCCCAGCGTGTCCCAGTTTAATATGCTCGCGGCGGCAGCGGCGGCGAGAAACTATGGGCATCAGGCCCAGTTTCAGCCGATGCGCTTCGACGTTACTGCGCTTAATGCGGCTGCGGCAGGGTATTTTGCCTCGGCTGACGTGAACTTGTTTGGTGCGTCGAGTTCTGGCCAGGGTCAGGGCCAGGGCCAGGGCGCAGGCTCGGGTGCGGGTGCGGGTGCAGGTGGTAGTGCCAGCCCTAGTGTGTGGAACAGGCGGTGACACCTACCACTGAATCTGGTTCAAATACTAGGGGATTAAAAGGGGCGACAATGCTGTGGCGTGATTTGATTTCACGGTGACACATCTGAATGTATTTCTAACGTTTTCCTTGTTTCTTGTACTTGTTCGACTGTAGCAGCAGGTTTGTTTTGGTGTTTTAACTAAGCTCGTGTTTTATGTAGCTTGTTTCGTTTGTCTTGCATACGATTGGATTACATTGGACAATATGTACATAACTAACAAGCAAGAGTGCATACAAGAATGTATATACCACACTGCAGCACTGTAGGGCACGGGTATCGAACGACCGATATTAGCTGTCATCTGGCTTTTGACGATGACGACTTGGACGAGACTGCGACAGACATCGTCGGGGGACTGAGCACCGTCCAGTCGATCACGTCCTTGTCGTGTTGTCTGAGCCACTCGTTGGCGCGTTTGAAGTGCTCATTTCCGAGGAAACCGCGATGGGCAGAGAGGGGCGACGGATGTGCGGATCTACACGATGTCGATTCCGATGTACGGAACATCGATGGGCACAGGTGAACTTTTCGAACGAGCGCGTCACAAGACGAGGCAAGAGACATACCTCAGCACCAAGTGTTTCTTCTAATCACGCGTATCGTATCGAACAAGGACGAAGTCACGTCAGCAAAAAAGCCCAATTCCAAGTTGTGTCCCCCACACATACCTCGTCGATCCGTAACCGCTCGCACGTCTTTTGCGCCGGGAGTCCCCACGCGAAAAACACGATCCCGCGTCCGGTCTCGGTAGCGCGGGTCAAGACGGCGTCGAGAACGGCGTCCGTAAACGGTTCCCATCCTTTTTTGGCGTGCGAGTGGGCTTTGTGGGCGCGGACGGTGAGACAGGTGTTGAGCCAGAGAACGCCGGCGTTGGCGAGGGGCGTGAGGTCGCTGATAGGACGGTACCGTCGCGATGCGCGGGAACGAGGGTGAGCGACGGGAAGGACGTGTGAGGGAGAGGCGTGGAGAAAAGGAGAGCGACTGACCCTGTTTTGGGAGGGGAGAGGCCGGGAATGTCATTTGCGAGCTGTTTGTAAATGTTTTTGAGCGATCCGGGCAGTTTCGTCGGTGGCAAGACGGAGAAGGAGAGTCCTGGGCGGGAGCAGCAACGTCGGTACTGTACGTAGAGAGACGTGGCGCGAGTGTACTCACCGTGTGCTTGGCCGACGTCATGGTAGGGGTCCTGACAGGCAATCAGTGGGCGGGTTGGAGCGATAAAAGGAACAGTGGACTTACCTGTCCTATCACGACGGCCTTGACGGCGTCGATTGGTGTTAATCGCGACCACGAATAGATGTCTCTGGCTGCCAACGAGAGCGACATATGCGGGGTTGTACGCGGTCATGAAGCATGGGCCGTCAGGATAAGGTTGGGCTGGGCACTCGGCCTGACTCACCCGGTGGGTATACTTGATGCGACTCGGTCTCCGAAACCAAGAACTCTTTGAGCTGCAACGAGCCGAGTCAACAAAAAATCACTCTTCCTTTGCGGCAGTGGGTGTGTTCGACACACATACCTTGCGAAAATACGGCTTGGTGAACTCGGCTTCGAGCGCCGTCCTCCACGAAACACCCATCGTGTCTCGCTCGAGATTCTCGATGATATTGCCCACGTCTTCACTGGCATCGCAAGCGTTGGTGGTCGCCACGGCAATCGTGGATATGGTTGCCTCGACCTCGACCTTGCGCTTCTTAGACCCAGGGCTGGCGATGGCAGTAGCTGCGACACGCTTCCGAGATATGGCAGACGACATTTTGACTGGTTTCATGAGGTGAGTTTGAGCGATGGGTATATGGCGGGATCAACAAGTGCACGTTGATCAGCTGGACGCGTGTTAGACGCGTAATAGGGGATTTCCTCTTTTGTCAATGAATGAGTAGTCTACTGCCTATCTTTTTCTCGTCTTGGCCGTCCTTTTATTAAGAGAACGCCTCTCCTTCTGGAATCGACTCCGTTTTGCTTGATGACCCTCATCCTCCTCATCCCCTCCATCCTCCCGCACCCTTGCTCTAGACCGAGACAGCGCATCGGCTTTCTTGCCCTTTTGTCGCAGTTCTTCATAGCCGTCCCCTAGGTCACCCATTCTCGTCCTTCCCACTGAACGCAACACGTCTTCAAACTCATCCTCCAGACCACGACCACGCCGTCGCCCATGGCTAGAACCCGTTCCACCCAGCGCAAGGTCCTCTTCGTCCCGTTTCCGTCTTTTCGCATCCTTCTTTTTCATCACCAACCGCGTAAAGTTGTCTTCCTCGAACTCGGTCATTCGTTGAATAGCCTGTGCACGATCCGAGGCCAACGCGGGCATCGCACCCAAACCAGAGGAAGATTCGATGTGTGGTCGTGACGGATTTTGATGTAGGAGCGATGAGAGCGCTTTTGGAACGGGCTGGCGTTTGGCGCGTTTATCGCTAGCGTTTTCTGTGTAGGGCATTGGTGCCAGTTTGGGAGGCTTGTAAATCCCATCACGATCGCCTGCTCCGTTATCGTCCCCGTCCGACGCCGCGTCCGAGGCTTGGTCGTTGTTGACCAGGTTTTGAGGGTTGGGTCGGAAGGCCAAGGGGTCTTGTGCGAACGATGGCGTCGTCAGTCGGTATCGGAGGGGAACGAGCGGGCATGACTCACCGTCGGCGACGTCTTCGGTTTTGGATGACTCGTCTGCGATGCGAACGAGTTTCTCGATCTGGTACCTGATCCTGCTTTCGAGGACCTTTACTTTCTCGAGGACGACGCGACCTTCGATCATCGAATCCACCATGTCGCCCAGATCTGCCCCACGTGCATCGCGTTCGGCGTTACTGAAGGGCAGGGATGCTGGGGTGCGGGTTCCCAGCGTATCACCCACTGCACGTCGTGCGGAGAGCAAAACGAGCGACCGGAGATAAAATAACATGAGATGATTTTTTACGGACAAGAGGGATATGCCGTCTCTGGTGTCCAAGTCGTCCGTGGAGGACTGCCTGCGAGCAGACTTTGTTAGGACTCGACGATATAGCAACTTTCGACTGCCTACTTTTCTTTTAAAGATTGGATGAGCTCTCTGGTGGAGGCCATACTCGCACTCATTTCGTCCAAGAGAGCAGCGACGTTTTGTGGATCAGCCATGGTGGTTGATGTATTAGTTTTGATACACTACGACATGAGACAGGCCCTGATGATGCAGCCAAGTCAGCGACGATTCGTAAGATGTTGGAGACAGAAAAATCAGTCAACGGTTTTCTAGGCCGCCGCTCTGCTTTGAGAGCGTAGTGCATGGCATCAAACGTATCAGAGCCCAGTGCGTTTCATCTCGCGAAGACGACGAGTCAATAGAACTCACCGTGTTGGAGAAAGGCAAGTGACTGGTGGCGCGGGTTTTACACGGGGCGATGCCACTCAACAAAAGGCCTCATGGCGATGCATCAAGTCTACATTCGAGTCAACTTTCCAATATCGTCCTGTCCACGCGTGTCTTCTATCCCGGGCGCAGGCTCATTCGCTTGCGGCCCTTTTCCTGTGGGTCAATTCCAACCATCATGAACAGACCGCCCTCTGCACCTCCGAAGCGGTATGATCTCGTCGAGAGTTTTGATGCGTTGGCTCTGGCGGGCAAGAAGCTCCCCGACCCACCGGGTAGACCAGTTCTTCAGGGCACCTTTGTTGGTGGTCCCGCGTGGAATGCCGCACCAGACGGTCATCGTCGTCCGCCCCCTCCGTCCCTCAATCGGAACACCAGAATGATGGTGCCAGGGCCACCTTTGAAACAGATGCCCATGCCTGCACCGATACCCGCCCCGCAAGCCAGCAAGACATCCTTGACGATGAAGTACGCCCTCAAATTCCTGAGACCGACTACCCCGACAAAACCCGCCCTTGCCCCGCCCTTTGTTTCCGCTCCTCCGCGACCCCGTTCGGATCCTATTGTTTCGCCTAAAGCGGTATCGAAACCTGCTGTGACTGTTCAGCCAACGCTCAACGTGACTCCAAGCAGACCGCGTGCGAGCTCAGTCCCTCTGTCTCCTGCAACCTCTTCTCCCGGAAGAAATACGACACAATGTAATGGTATGACCAAGGCCGGAAAGCAATGTTCTAGACAAGTCAAGCTTCCTGCAACGCATTCTCATCTAGATCCAACGCCTGTTTTGTATTGCCATCAACATAAGGAAGTAATGATCACCGCCCAAACCGGTTTCTATGTCCGAAAGGTTGGAAATGCGGACAGATTCGTTGAATTCAGTCGTATGCGAACTTTTGGCCGTCGAGTAAAGAGACGGTCGTCTGATTTCGTTTCGCAGACTATATACCTAAATATCTGCAGACCGATACCCAACTGGCACTGAGAGTGGAAATGGAAAAGGCGACATCGCCTGCTGACGTCCCCGGATACATTTACACGTTTGAGATCCGAGGTACTGTCGTCTCTCTCGTTCTTCTGCGCCGCGGGCCGATACGACAGCGTCGATGATGTTGAATTCCGCAGACCCCAAACGACCAGATGTGATACAGCTCAAAGTCGGACGTGCCGTCAACCTCAACAAGCGGCTCGATCAGTGGGACAAGCAATGCGGTTCCAAGATACAGATTCCGCGCGGGTGGTGGCCAGGCATGGTCGAACAGGACGACGGGACAGGGGGAAGCTTGCTCAAGGGCAACATCAAAGCAGGCGATCCCGGTCCTTTCTGCCACCGTGTCGAGCGATTGGTCCACATCGAACTGGCAGATTTGTCCTTGAACGCACCCTACCTGAACCCAAGCTGGCCAAATAACACTTGCGATCCCGCTACAACCCTCTCCAAGAAGCTCACCACGAAGGAGACCACGTGTCTCGATTGTGGGTACTCCTACATGGTGTTATTTCTCGACTCACTCACCTCCGTGCCCAGGTGGTGTGGTTCATCGGGAAATCTTTGCTTTCCCGCGTCCGGAAAAGGGGCGGTACAACGGAAAGGAATGGGACTTGATTGTCAAACCTGTGATCGAGAAGTGGGGGAGATTTGTCAAGGAATATTATACTTGAGGAACCTGCTGGACGATCACTGGGCTGGTCATCGAAACGTTCGATGGGTAAAGACTAGTTGGTCGCGAGGGTGAACGATGGACATCTGGGCATTGATCTAGGCGATTGCGAGTAACACGAATACAACAATGTACTGCGGGGTAGGCGATAGTAATTTATGACGAAGGTCGTCGCACGACGCACAGTGACGGACGTCGACCGAGTCAAAAATCATCGTCGTCGTCGATGTCCCGCCTCCGTTGATACTGGCAGACGAAGTGCCTGTCGTCAGCGGCACAGAACCCGACCCTATGGTATGAGACATGCATACCTTTATCGTCGTCTTCTTCGTGCTCGTCTTGTTTTGCGCTTCCTCCATCTATACACGCGACGTCGTGAGCAAGGGGGACCCAGCAAGAGAACGTGGAATGGGAAGAGGGACCATTGCTCACCTGCTCCAAGAGCTCGATGAGCTGCCCCTCGCTCACTTTCCCGCGCAGCTGGCCGGACTGGGCCATCCGTACGAGCATACTTTCGATCTGCCGTGATCGCTCGGGGCTGACGAGCGCGATGCGGGAGACTGGGGAGTTCATGCGGAGTGCGTAGATGGCATCACCACCACCATGACCATCGATCGGCCATACCGGTTGGATCGTTTATTGTGACGAGGAGCGTTTGGGGTTTATTAGGGAGTAAATGATAGATAGATCGACCATGTCCGCGTCGGGGACGTCAGGTTTATGGTGTTTGGTAACAAGATGAGCAATGACTTACGCCGCTCGCGCGCAGCGGTGTCTAGCACAGTCGCCATCATGTCTCTACGCATGGATTCCTCTGCTTCTCTCCGTGCTTGTTCTTCTGCATTCGGTTGGCCTGCTTGGGGCTGCAAGCCCTGAGGGAGTTGTGTAACACCTTCCATCGTTCTTCAAGCAGTGACAGTGAGTGATGTGCTGATGTAGGCGCGAGTTGTTCCCGCGTCAAGGTATTGTTATACTAGCTGATGCGAATACTCTAATAAACTCTACGGTATTACGATAATCTATCAAACAACGGAGTGGTGAAGGTGACCTGTCCTAGCCTCTAGGATGCGCCGTCCCAGCTTTGCTCTCCACGACCCCGACCACTGTCCCAACGTGGCGACCGACTGGATCCGGAGTTATATCGTCTAAAGCTTGGCCGTTCTTCGCCAGTATCGTGACGAGGCGAACGCTGATAACGCCTGAATCCGCCATCAGGTACATTATCTTCCCCTTGCCACGGTCGTCTATAGTTATCTTGACGTGGCGAGCGTCGTGCCGACTGGCCGTCCTCGCCTTGCCATGACGATCTGTATGACGGGCTTCGAGGAGAGGAAGGCCGTCCGTGTTCAGATCCCCTAAATTGATTGCTACCCGTGTTAACCCCATCCAAACCATGTATACCGAGGTTGCGCGCGGTCTGCGGGCTGAGTGGGGGTGTCCCAGACTCATCCGACCATCCCAGCACCTCTCGAGCATACTTGTTCGCCTCGTTGACATATTGCTGCCTCGATCTAAACATTTGCTTGACAAATTGGGAGTTGAAACCAAGCCATGCACTGTACGCTTGAATTTGCAGGGTCTTGTCAAGCTCCGGGGAAGGTAACGAAGGGAGCTGGAGTTCCGAGTGAGGTTGGATCGGAAGGGATCGCATGCCCGGCATTCTAAGGAAACCAGACTCCTGGGGAGTCAGGATGATAACGCCTCTACCAGATCGACCAGCGCGAGCTGTACGGCCAAGACGGTGGATATATTGCTCGCTAGAGGAGGGAAGACCGACTTGTACGACGAGGGTCACTCTGTCAACAGTATCGTTGAGTAGGGGGTATTGCCAAGTGCAGAACTAACTAACCCAGGGAAGTCCATACCACGTGCCGTGACATCAGAAGTCACCAATATCCCGCTTTTTGTTCTTTTAAACTCTTGGGCGACAGCTAAACGCCTATTTTGGGTCATCCTGCTATGTATCTCATAGACAGGGGGTAACAGTCCATGGCCCGCATCCCCTAGAAGCTTAGCCGTGGCGGACGTGCCCCAAGCAGTGGTGCAGAAGACCATTGACTTTGAACTATTTCCATGTTCGGCGGCGTCATCCCGAAGAACAGCAACAATGGCTTTCATAGTATCATTGATCGGTGCAGTGATGCATGTTTGAGGGACTTGGTATGGAAAAAATTAGACAAGTCTCAAGAGGTTACAGTGCAGCGCAGTACCATGTTCATGAGTGTTGACTTCATCTTCCGCTAAAGTGGATACGAACTTGTGGTCGGGGGTCAAGTAAAGCGAAGCTATCTGGATGCAAGCACGAAGCCATCAGTTTTTATCGGTATATGCGAGGGGAAACGCAGAACCTCCTTGACGTCCTTGCTCAAGGTTGCCGAGTAGAGCATGCATTGTCTGGGTGTTTGATTACGGTCGGGGAGGTGTTGAAATATAGAGTTCAAAGTATCCTTGAATCCCACGTCCAATAGGCGATCGGCCTCGTCTAGTACGATGGTCTGAATGGAACGCAATTTTTCGGCCAGATTAGTCGATCCCAAAAGATCAAGGAGTCGGCCAGGGGTTGCAACGAGGATATCACAACGTCGTGTAGCCAGCCTTTGCTTTTGCATGCCGATACTTTAAGAAAGGTTTTTTGTGAGTGAAGTTTATATGCATGAATGTAAAAGAATACCTGGTACCACCGATGAGAGCTTGAACGCGGAACGGATGATTTCCAATAATAGTGTTGGCTTCTTTTTGAATCTGCCATAAGAGTCAGCATTTACAAGTTGGACGCGTGGTCTGGTACAGACCTGCATAGCCAGCTCTCGTGTCGGAGATAGCACAAGGATGGACACTGTTCCCACTCGGGGAACAGGCTTTTTGGCAAGTTGCTCGATGGCGGGCAGGAGAAACGCCATCGTTTTGCCTATGATCAATATTTTCACCTGTGATCAAATAAACCGATATGTTACGTACCTGTGCCAGTTTTTGCCTGGACAAGGAGATCTGCGCCGGAAAGCCCAAGCTATAGCATGAAATGGTCAGCAACGGTAAAAAGTTGTTGAGACGACATACCTCAAGTGTTGCCTCTGCGGGTGAAGACTGTTACACGTCAATCTTATTTTACGAAGGAAAACTGGCCCACCTTGGACGTCGCTCATGTACCTGGGATGCTGTCAGCACAGCGATTGTTACTGGCCAAATAACGACGGGTGAAGCGATACGCACTCGTGTGGGATCGCCATCTTGGATTTGTTTGATATGGGGGCGTCAGCGAACTTTGTTGACGAAAAGTGCGCGCGGTTGGTGCATTCATCGACTGGAGGCTCGCATACAGACGTTGCCGGTGCCAACCTTGGCTTCAGCACGGCGGCGGCGCTGGGTGCGGGTACCAGCGATGTCGCGCAGAACGCCCTAAGGTGTGCATGGGGCGCGGTGAACGACGAGCGCGGCCAGCGGACGAGCAGACGAGCGAACATAACGGTACAAATTTAATTTTGCCGAAAAAATATTTTATATGTCAAAATTTTATCGCCACCAAGGACAAACAGGGGTAAATACAGGGTAGGGCGTGGGAAAGAAGGGACGAGGTTGGCCTCATTGTTGGTCGCGTTTGAAGCTTTGACCTCGTTTCGCATCTTGCCAACACTCACTCATCGTCTCTCGCATCCACCACAGCGCTCGTCCCGTCCCCTTCAATGGCGTCAACAAGACTACACGGACATCCTTCTCTACCAGCACCCGTCGTACACGCAGGCTTCTCCGCTCATCAGTCAAAGTCTCATGTCTTGGCCGGCGTACAGGACGCGTACTGGAGCGATGACGACGCAGTAAGTCATTCGCGTACGCTGTTCATGTCGCAAGCAACCATCTCAGCCTTTCCCGATCATCACAGGATGATGCAGAGTGTCCACTGTGTCTCGAGGAGATGGATATTTCAGACCTCAATTTCAAGCCATGTGTCTGTGGTTACCAGGTATGAATCATTGCGTAACCTTTATGAAACCCGTGTCATGACTTCTTCACCAGATCTGCCGCTTCTGTTGGCATCACATTAAGCAGAACCTTAACGGTCGTTGCCCTGCTTGTCGAAGGGAGTATACCGATGAAGCCATTCAATTCAAGGCTATCGCAAAGGAGGAGTATGTCTCTGATCTCGATCTTTGTTCCCCTAATTTGCTTATCGTCCTGTGCACATTCAGCCACAAACGCCTCACACAGCAAAAGAAGCAACGCGAGCGCGAGCGCAAAGAACTCGAGGCGCTAGGGCGTCGCCACCTTGCCAACGTGCGCGTAGTCCAACGCAATGTTGTATACGTAGTCGGGATTGGTCCTCGATTTGCCAAGGAAGAGGTGAGCAGACAACCAATTCAACCAAGTCACATTTAATTAAATTATATTCAGCTTATCCCCACATTGCGCTCGAGTGACTACTTTGGTCAATATGGGAAGATATCCAAGATCTTGCTGGTCAAACGTACCCCATCGGGCGGTGGTACCCCCGTTCTTGGCCTTTACATCACCTACCACCGCCGCGAGGATGCTGCTCGGTGTATCTCGACGGTTGACGGTTCACCTTCCCCAGGAGGAGGCCGTGAGGTTATGCGAGCAAGTTATGGTACAACAAAATACTGCATGGCATTCCTCCGTGGAGTTAGCTGCTCAGATCTCACTTGCATGAATCTGCATGAATGGGGAGACGAGAAAGATTGTTTCACAAAGGAGGACCTTACTACCCTGTGGGTCACGTTTTTCAGTTCACCGCAGTTGTTGTTCATTTGTCCTTTAAGGAAGCATACCATCAAAGATACCGAGAGTATCTCGCGTGCCGCCAAGGAGAGCGATGGTAGGTTGACTTGACTAATTTCGTTCATCATCTAATGAGGTTCATAGGAGCTTTGCCGCGTGCTGCCGCATGGGGTGGTAAGACAGCACAGCACTCTGCATCTACCACCGCAGCTACCCAGTCCTCCATTGTAGTTACTCCACGGCCAAGTAGACGTGCTGGTCAGCGTCAGTCTCGCAATCCCAGCGCTGCTATTGACACAAAGCCATCGAGCCGGTCACACCATGATCGGAAAGGTGGATCTATCGCAGGGGGCACGAAATCGCCGTCTGTCACATCATCTTCACGCCCACCGACGCCAGCTGTTAGTACACTACCTCAGCGACCTGCAACTCCGCTCGAAGTCAAATCACTGCGTATCAAAGAGTCGAATGCCCCGCAACCATCTGTCTCTCCGGCTCCGTCTCTGGCAATGGATTCTGATGGTGGTTCAGGCTCTCAGGATGTATCCCCAGTTCGTCCGCGATCAACTGAATCTGAACAGTCCACTCCGCCTGGTCCCCAAGGCATGCTGGATGTACCTCCTGGCCTTGCCGGACCCCCTGGCCTGCCCCCACCTTCTCGCAAGGTGGATCCTCTTGTTCCCCCAGGGATTCATCCTTCGCAGTCCACTTACCAAATATCCACCGCTGCCCAAGCTCTTCTTGAAGATGTCAAGTCTCGGCGTGAAAATGCACCCTCCATCTCAAGTGTCAGCATCTTTCCAGATCTCGACCGCACGCTTAGGATGGTATCGGGAGAAGATAGCGAGTTTGGCGGATTCAGTTTCAACTTGGATCCCAAACTTGCGGGAGAAGACCTTAATGTGGATGCTGCACTACCCGATCTCGAGGCAGAAGCCAACACACCTCTACCAGGCGGGTTCATGGATATGTTCCCCGCATTGCGCGCGCCACAGCCACCAACACAAGTGCACCACCCACGAGCGTTCATTGCTCCACCTGGGCTGACATACCCTCACAATTCTAGTCGGTCGATATATGATCCTCTTTCCATGCGTGGCACACCTGTCGAGCGCCAGTCGGCAGGAGGGTCCAGTTATGTTGGTTCTTTTAATCCATTTGGGGAGGCTAGCGAGGACCCGATCGCATTACCTCAGGGAATCGCGTCCACTTCCAGGAAGTCTCCATTCGCTGACGAGGAAAGGAAAGTGTCGAGATTTGGATTTGCGCGGGGTCGCCAGGGCTCCACTGCTGCATCATCCCCTGCCAATCCGGCTTCGCCGCTTAGCGCGAGCGATAGCCACCACTCTTTCTTCTCTAGTGAGACCACATCATCAGCCCAGCCTCAATGGAATTTACCTTCGCGCATTGAGCATGGGTATGCGACTTCATCATTAACGCAGCATACACCCGCAACGCAGCCCCTTTCGCAGCCGCAACCACATCAACAACCACAGCAACAGCAACAACACGCTCGCTTCCAGCCCTTTGACCATAATATCGTTAGCGAAGCACAGCTTCGCGAGTTTATTCAGTCCAGTCGTGAGCGAGCCAGTGGAATTCCCAACGTTCCCCCTGGTAGGAGACTCCTCTTTGTATAAGTTGTTGCAGTCAACATTGACTATTCCTTCCTTTCGTACTGTTACCTTCGTTTTCAAATTTAACTAATGATCCCTATCCCCGTTGCAATATTTTCTGCTCTTCCTCCCTCTATTAAGGTGTAGATCAGCAACAACGTCATCTGTATGTGCAGAACCAGCCATTCAATGATCCAGCGATTATGTCCGCCCGATTTGCGTCACCCGTGCTCTCCTCAGTGGCTCCCGCAAACCCGACCTATTCCTTGGCCTCCCCCGCTCTCGGTATAGTCCACGCACCACCCCACATGGCCATTGGTCCCCCTCCCGGATTGGGCTATTCTCAGGGTCTTCCCATTCATCATGTTGGGAACAATGGGACGGAGTCGCAGGCGGATTCGTCGAAGGTTCAACCACCCTTTCTCAATAGTGAGTGTTTTTCCTTTGTTTAGGGGAGGGAGTCCCAGGTCAGAGTACCGAGCGCCGTGCTTTCAGTGCGGAAATATTATCAACGGCCATAATTGTTGAATGAATGCGTCGCTATTAATCCCCTTCCCTCTTTCCTCGTCATCCACTCGTCGTGCCGCCATGAATTCGCGAAGCTACAGGAGGCGTATTAGTATTTTATTCCTGATGATGACGCCGAGCATCCATAATCCTTTTCGAACTTATATGCATATATTGTTACTTGCGCTCATCCCATCTATCCCTTAATTCTCACTGTTCTTTATCCCTCCCCTACTTTTGCCCTTCTTTTCTTGGGCTTGCTCTTGATCGTCGGGTATGATGATATACTGACGAATCTTCCTTTGCTACGTTTGTTTTCTTCATGCGTTCCCAGTCCCGACTTCTATTCCGCCCTCCCCGTTGCCTACCCTATCATCCGCGGAATTTCCAGCTCTCGGTACGACGGACAGTCCGACGGCCCCAGCGACTCCGTCCGAGGTCCAAACGCCTGTTATCGATGTTTCCAAGCCGGTAGATGCTGACAAGGAACAAGCAAAAGTCGAACGCAAGGCTGCCAAGAAAGCTGCCGCTGCTGAACGCGCACTCGAGCGACAGAAGGCGGCACAGGAGAAGGCTGCTGCACGCGCCACTGAGAAGGCTCGTCTAGCTCAAGAGAAGGCGGCGGAGCAGGAAAGGCTAGCTGTGATAAGGGAAGAAAGCGAAAGGGCAGGGAGGGAAAGGGCAGAGCAAGAGAAACAAGAGCAGGAGAAGGTCGCTCAACAGAAGGCTGCACAAGCTGAAAAGGACAAGGCTACGAAAGCACAACAAGAGAAACACGCAGAGGTCGCGAAGGAGGAGAAGGAAAAGACGAAGGGACAGGGAAAGGCGGGTGGAAATTCCAAGGCTTCTACGACGCCGAAAAAGGGTGGCGCCGAAAAGCAACCACCTGCTCCTCCCAAGTCGCCTGAGCCAGTCCAGGCTCCTATTCGTTCGAAGCTACCCAAAAAGAATAAACCTGTCGCTCGTCCCATCAAGATACCAAAGGATAACGAAGTTACCATAGACGAGATGTCTGCTGCGCCATCCGTCGCCGCTTCAGAGGCACCGGCAGTACCTATTGGCAAGAGCAGCGAGGTCGTGTCACCGAGTTCCAGCGCGTCTCGGGCACAGTCGGTCGATCGATCGTCTCCCACTGAGCGAACATCGCTTGCGGATGCTTTCGACGAACTTGATGTCAGGTACCCATCTATGGACCTCCCCAACCATTCATTCTTTGACATGCAAAAGATCAATCCTGCCGCAAAGATGCCACTGGAATACGGACCTTTGGTCCATGCCCTATCTGCTCTCTCGGTCGGCGGTGGCTCCTTTGCCACCAACATGCCGTCCGGTTCCATCGACAACGCGGTGTCTTCCTTTCAACAACTCCTAGAAACGTTGACCCAGACAATATCTGATCTATTGCGACTTCTTCCCCGCACTACATGGGACGACAGTTCGTCGTTTGATGGCGTTCTCAGAGACATGCTTAAAGGCGACGACTTTTTGGACGACGCGGCTGACGACGCAGCGGGCAAAGAGGACGAGGTCGCCGCACTAACGCTCGCTCTCGAACGTCGGGCCCGTTGGATGGAAGTTCAGTTATCCAAACTCGAGGAGCTTCATCGCGACATCAATACAGCCGCCGTTCGCGCTGTGCTTGCGTTCAACGACAGCGGTTGGGATCGTCATGCGTTTATGCCTCGTGTTGGCAACACGCTGAAAGTGTTCGACAGTATCGGTATGGTGAAGAGGGATGGTAAAAGGAGGCCGATGAGCGCAGATGAGCTGGAGAAGAGGCTTGCGGTTGCAAAGAAGGAGGCCGTTCATGCTGAGACGGAGTTGAGGGAGGTCATGGAAAATATGCAGAGCGTGCGGCCAGTCGAGGTGGATGATTTCTGAGTGGGTTTGGGGTGAATACGAGGTCCGCTGCGGTCATCGGGTCGTGTCGTACATATCCAACAGATTTGGTTGAGCGTGATGCATGCAAATAAGGAATCCAAACACGCGATCTCAGTTGAGCAGCCGCCATGTCATGGCTGCCTACCAAACTAGACACGTTCGACTCGTCGTGCTCTTCCTCTTCGTCTGTCTCACAGCGACACTCGTTCGGCACGTTGTGCTGCCTCACTCATCCTCGACGCACGAAGACCTCCGAGTTCTCGGTCGACTCAACCCCGACGTGAATCCAGGGGCGCTGGATTCGACACACCCGCCTCGCCATCAGGTACAAGGCAGATGGAAGGCCGTCCGCGCCTCGCTCGGCCTTCCGCGCCTGGACGACCTCTCTCATCCTGTCATCGATTTAGACACCGCGCCAACCCTGCGCCGACCGCTGGGTGTTTATGAATCTGGCGACAAGTGGGCGTCGCGCTTCAATCTTGGCAAGAAGCGTCTTCAGGCAAGCGACGACGCATTCGCGGCCCCTGGTCCCATTCCTCCGCTTCCTCGAACCTGGCCCCAGCTACACTTTGCCCACGATGCGTAGCTCGAGGCGAACGAGCGACAGGCGACACAGCGCGAGACGTGGTTCACCCTCCGACGTCGGTCGGCCTTAACCAACAGACCTATACGCAACGGGGCCATTTCCCGACTGCTCGTCGGGCGCTAAACGGACTTTTGAATGATGGATACGCGAATGGCTACGCTAGAGTCATGACATGCAAGAGACGTTATACGTAATGTGCATATCTCAAGGTCACCCCCTCCGCTCCTCGTCCGTTGATCCCGCCATCTTGCCCCTTTTCCACGCCACGAAATCATCTAGCATGGTAGGCCAGGCCTACGTAGAAAGAAGACGTCGGGGGAAATCATGGATAGATATATACGTAAAGGACGTACCCCATCGGCTTCGTAGTTGCTTAGTTCCCCGTTGATCGTCCGACAGAATTCGTGTACCTATAAAACCTGGATTGAGTACGAGCACCTCGGATTTGTATCATTGGAAACTACTCCGCACCATGTTCCAAATGTCTTTATTGGCCCCTTTATAAGACCCGGTTTCCTGTTGGCGGTTATTAGGACGACTGAAGACACGGGGAGGGATATGCCCACATTCAAGAACTCGATTAAATCGGCGATGATCGGATATCGCGGAGTCAGCAACACCGACCATAGCGCCAAAGCAGTCTGTTTGCGAATGAGGATAGGCTAGATACGCCAAGTCCAAAGTTCGTCACCTCAATGTCCAAATTCCTGCTTTGTCTGAGGGCAAGGTCAACACGAATAGCAGAGTGGTGCTAGGCACTGACGGTGGTTTTGAAAGGGCGAAGCAGAATTGATATAGCTCTGCGAAAGCGGCGTCGCGGTTCGACGCATACTGCCAATACCGGGCCCTGTTGTACGGTTCTTGGAGACTATTTACGTCCCGCTTCTTGACGGAAGCTAACGAAGGATCGGGTGTTATTGGTCCCTTATTATGAATGGCCAAGTCATCGAGCTCCTTTAATGCCATTGTTAGGGCCGGTAATGACGAGATGCTTGTGCACATGGGACAGTCAGTCAACGCTGCCAAGGTGGAGCAATGGTGCACACACCGCAGAACCTCCGTTCCCTGGACCCATTCCGAACGGCTAAATTTGGCCATCTCTTGGGCCTTGAACTGCCACGCTAGGATGAGGGTCTGGGCACCTTCCAGCGGTATGCCAGCCTCTGTGCACAATTTTTCGACACCCCCTGGTCCTATTACATCAGGGTCGTCTTCATCTGCAAAACTCTTGAAAAGTTCTCGAGCTCGCTGTGGTGAATACTCTAGCTTGGCTGGTACAATCGGCTGATGGGCGGGGGCGCGTGTCAATATAATAGCATGTTGATACATGCAAGAAGGACGCACGAGAGCATTTTTGGGCATAACCAACTCATCACTAAGTGCGAGGTTGTTAGAAACGCAGCACATAAAGGACGAGAGGCGCATGCGGGGAGGTAACCAGGTGGCACTTGAGCCTGATCACCCCGATAGACGTAGTAGATGTAAAGGGAACCAAGACGTGGTCGTAGAGGTTTATGTAGATGGACCAAAGGCTGACTTACTTGCTCTGCTGCTGGCTCGTGGTGGAGTTGAGGGGTTCCTGTCATTCGCCGGCTTAACTATGGAGGTATTTTAGCTAACCGATCTGAATTACTTACGTCATCAATTCTAGGCCGCACTAATTAGCTAGCAATGCGGCATGCCTAGTCAGCACAGGGACCTACCCGGAAGCTCGTGCGGCTGCTGCTCTTGTCCGTCGGGTTTCATTTGCTGCTCCAGCTCTCGACTTTTTGGATGCCGGCTATATGCAGTCCTTGGTCAATGCTCCGTGGCACGAACGAAGAACGGCTGACCTCTGCGGGACGACTGAACCAACATGGTCATATTACCTTGACTATGCCAGCAATATAGAGGCAGAAAGAAGCACGCACGACACGCCTGCCTTGTCAGCTACGTCAGCTGCTGCGCCATTTTTTCCGCGGGCTGGCCAGAGACGGTTTAGTTCGGCGGTCTACATGACCCTGAAGCGCCCAAATCTCACTTATCCTCGATGATTTCCTGGTTGATCGCGTCGACGTCGAGACCTCTGCTGCCGAGTCCGCCTCGGTACGTTTACGCTGCGCGGTGCAACATTGAAGAAATAAGTGTGGATATGCAGCGAAGCACGGCATGACACCCACCTTGGGTGGCATATATTAAGGCGTAGTTCCACAGGAGATGGTACGGTTCGAGGAGTCTCAAAGGGCCTCACCCTGAATACAAACACCGGAAAGGAGAGCTACTCAATTGACGCGTTATTTGCAGACGACCCTCACGACACACTATGACAGCACGTGATCATGTGACACCACCTAAAAGCGTGACACGCGTAGATTGCCTCACTAATCTTTTGCCATGTCGGACGCCCAGATATTCAACGCAAACCCGACCATTTACGTCTCGCGCAAATCTGCCAGAAAATCACGGTTTGAGACTGGTCAATCTCTCTGGGTGGATGACGACCACGAAGACGACAGTACCGACGTGGAGCCAATTGATCAGGACGAGATATTCGGTAATCCCTACTCAGACCATGCGGAGAACTACTCGCATCTGACTTTCTTTCTCAGACCTTATCAGGTTGATCTCCGACCCTGAACATCCAAATAGCTTGGAGGAACTCCGGGTGGTATCACCCGAACAAATTGAGATCGGAGACAACCATGTCGTCGTCGAGTTCACGCCGACGGTACCGCACTGCGGCATGTCGACCCTGATCGGTACGGCTCTCCATCTCATGACAACAGACACAGGTTCATCAGTGCTACCCTCCAGGGTTGTGTATCCGGGTGAGACTGCTGCGCAGTCTTCCACCGAGGTTTAAAATCGATATCCGAGTCAAGCCTGGTTCCCATCAGAGCGAGTTGGCAGGTGCGTTTCCGCTACAGGCACTTGATTGAAACCCACCTCTTGTTAGTGAACAAGCAACTTAATGACAAGGAACGAGTTGCAGCTGCTCTTGAGAATCCCGCACTTTTGGAGCAACTCGAAAAGTGTCTCGCACCTGCAGGGTCCAACGAGGCACTAATATAATTCAGCTACATTCCATATAGACCACGTTGTTGTCCATTCTTGTGTACTTGTGAGTGTCCATGTTCAGTTTATGGCAAAGCTAAAGTTGACTACGGCATGCTGTCCATTATAGTAATAAGGTAGTCCAGGAAAATAATGCTCAGGCCCAAGAGAAAAGACATGACTGAGATGGATGTGGTCAAGGATCCGGGCTTGACGATGATCTGTCATCTATCCTTGGGGGGCTTTGTTGGCTGCCTCCCGAGTAATCGAGGACATTTAAATCGACTGTGGTGAATGCCGGCGTTGCGATCGTAGACCTGGTATATATCGTATAATCGCAGCCATCAGAATTAGATTCGAACACATCTGAACTCGATGCTCTGCGAGCGAAACGGTAAACGAACGTTGCAATCACAAGTAGATTGCAGGTGACGGTGGAACAAGCCGCCTGAATATATCGCGTGAGATCAAGGGTTTCGGCAAACGCTACAGGTTATGGCCCATACCTCGAAGTCGGTGGCCACGCCAACAAGGGACTTCAAACGCATCATCTGACTTACTGCACGAAGTATCGACACCATCGTCACAATGATGCTCGAGGAAAAGATGGCGATCATCATATTTCGCTGCTTTTTGGGAAGATTCATACGGTACAGCACCCGCACAGGCAAGAAGATGAGGATCATGTCCGAGATGCAGTCAGCTAAGCATGCACGTCTCTCAGCGTCATGCCTGATAAACGTCGTGCGGGAGCACTCACTACACAGCTCGTAAACGTACATCGAATATGGCAACCAATGTGCGGGCCTTGTGTAAAACGCGCTCTCCTTGGCCCAGCTTGAATCTTGAGCGTACCACCACACCTTCATCGCCATGAACGTCAGGAATATCAAGGAGAAAAGGGTGGCCAACCCGGCCACGGTTCGGCGCATACGCTCCGTAGGGTGAGCAATGCGAGCCACGGAGAACAGTATGCTCATCCGAACAGCCCTTGAAGCAATAGTTTGAGTAACGAACAACTGGATTCATCGGGTGACATACCAAATGACACAAGTCAATCCCAGGGCATATATCCAAAATCCAACGACTGAAACTACCCTGCCTGGTTGTGTGAAGTCAGAATACCCAGCAGCCTCGTAGGAATGAGACGTGACACCCACCACCTTTCAGATATATCCACTCTGAGGCCAGGAGTATAATAGCACAAATGCATGCAATAAACGCCCACGCGTCTTCCCACCATAAACGCTGCGTTCGCATCCGAGACCACAAACGAAAGAGCGACACTAGTATTCCAATGAACTGCATAACGCTGCTTACGACTACAAATCAGTCAGTGAGGGAAAAGCCAAGAAGAATGGAGAAAAAACCTCGGAGGGTCACCATCGTGGAGTCGGAAAATTGATAACTGGCGCTCATCCTTGCGTAAAGGTCGCAGTTGAGACCAGATTTATAGTCCCAAATTCTGTCCTTGTGTACTTCACGATTCCGTCATACCACAGCCGAGAGATTGATGAATATGCTGTGCGAGGGAATGCCTTGAAGTGGTGATTCAGAGTGGCGGAGAATAATTTGACCCTTGCGGGGTTCCCAAAGGGCATCGAGTATAATGAGTTTGCGTCCTGAAGGTTTCCCTGATCATGATGCTTGAGAGTCTAAAAATGTGACACTACGCGCAGACCACCAAGCCGTGACGTGATTGAGTGTCCGCTAACAAGCCGCCGATTTTTCTTCGTCATACCGTCGGGGTATGAAATTTTAGCAACTCTTCTCTGTATGATCACAGGGATTAGTCGTGGTGGGGCCGTCGATGAACATACCACCGCTGTCGTAAATGGTATCACAGGTGTCCAATATCGTAGTAAACTGGAAGGGAGAACTGGCGTTGGGAACGTTCGCGTTTACGCTAGCTGCGCCGACGTTGCGACGGAGTACACGACAGACGAGCGTCGTGATAAACAGGGAATTGCACGTGAAGAGGTAACAGGGGACCTGTCAGATAGACTGTGAGAGCTTGGAGTTTGGTACGGCAGCATCACATACTTGGACATCCATGGCCACATTGATAAGGGAAAAGATATCAAAAAACTGACACGCAGGCTGGAAAAGGGATATAATTGCGACAACGATGCTGGGTGAATATGCCGCAATGATTATTCGTCGCTGGGAAGACGGCAATGACACAGAGCGTAACGAATAGATGGGAATGCCTGCTAGCGTGAAGTCGGATAGCATATTTGCTGTGCCCCAGATTAGGATTCATTGGATGAATGCTGAGAAAGAAGTAAGAAGTACCGATAAATTCAAAGATGGTCACTGATTTTATCCACTTGATGTCTTGTGCATTTGCAGTGTTGTGCCAAGGAACTCCAGACCTGTATTTTTCCGCAAATATTACCACCAGCGAGAACCACGCCAAGGCGAATAGAGCAGCAACGAAAAATATCACTCGACGCAGGTTCCGTGAGGGTAACTTGATGTGTAGAATCGACAACAGAATGCTGAATCTCACCGACCTACAAATGAAGTTGAGTACATCCTCACAAAAATAGGGTAGACAGAGACCAAATCACACCACGATATGTGAATACGTGTATCCAGAACGAGGTCACGGAAGGTTGGCCAGCTGGATGTGTCAGGTGAACAAAGAGTAAAGAGTAAGGGCGAATAAGTCCTACCCAGTTCAAAATGTGTCCAGGAAACGACTGTGCAAATGACGCTGCCAATCAACGCGACGACTGCACATGCATCATCCCACCAAAGCCTACCCTTCCCGTGGCAACGAATCAACCTGTAAACAGTCAATGCTAGGGCGACCGCGGTTAAAGTGCTGGTGAAGACTGGTAGTCGCTTGATATCGTAAGTCTGGTACATGCGACTCGGTGCTCATACTCACTTTTGAGGTTCCTCGTCAGAGAAGGAGTTACGAGCATCGTTATGGTGCTCTTGCGTTGCGAAACAACGATCACCCTGGAGTTCTGGAATCATGAGGTGAGTTGAGTGCTTTAATATATATTGCAAGGCGAAGCCATCCTGTGGCAGAAGATGGCCAACCAATGGGGTGGGAACCGCAGGATCATGCTGATGGGTGGCCAGCCGTGGCTAGGGTGGAATGTGTTTGATGGCCAAGATTAAGCACGGAGCGCGCAGATCATTACAGTAAGAAAAGCTGATGAATGGCATGCTGCCATCACTGTCCCCCGGAGAATAGCAAGCCAACTTGCCGAATTAGACCGCTTTACAGTTCACAGCCAACGATAGGCGACAGAGAAGACACGATGGGTGTCGTGGATGCTAGGGCTACAGTGATTGTGAAAAAGAGACAAAAGCTACAATATATGTAAAGTGTGCGTCAAGGATGGCTACACAGGGCTGATCAGTAGTCAGTGGGTAATAAATAGATATCCTATGCGGAGGCACCTGTCACTGCTCCGAGTGAGACAAAGAACTAACGAAATGAAGGGTATGTCGAACGAAGAAAAAAGGAGAAAAAATATCTAGTCATTGAGTAAAAAATCCCAATCGATGCCGCGACGCGTTGCCTCGGGTTTCTTTGAAACACGAAACATTCGTTTCAACGTCTCCTTGCCGGGGTTTTCGGGTGCGTTTGCACGCACATCCCACATGCGGAATGTCACGGCACCCTTGGTTTCGACGATCACCTCATCGGAATCCCACTGGTCACACGTGTCTTCATTATCGAAGCGGACATTTTCCATTATGCGATTCGCGAAGCCAGCCGAATAGGATGCCTGGCCCGAGTGCCGAATGTGGCCCTTGAAGTCAGAAGGCAACCACACGGTCACGTTGGACGCCTCTGCCCGGACTTCTAGGTAGAATTTACAGCGAGGCGCGGGCCGACACTGGTGGGCGAACGTCAGATTGCCACCGAAAAACAACCTAATTAAGCAGAACGCACAATTTTTAATTTCACGGGCGCGGTGGTAGCGGATATGAACATGTTCAGACGATGGTTTATCGGTTGGTGTCTTGCGCGGTAATGTGGTATAGCTAGAGACATGTCTATGGTCTCCTGGGTCTCTAGGATGAAATCCCAGTCGCTGGACGCATGATAGTGAACCTTGTGCGTGCCACGTGGTCCGTGCTGCGAGATCGTGGTTAGCCAGGAAAGGCAGAGCGATGCCAAAGCACGTACTGGCACGCCAAACTTCTCAGATGAGAATACGCTCTGTGGATGAGATGAGTACGATAACGCTGTGGAGCAGTAAAATGGAACTCGCCTCCACGGAGGGGCAATTATTCGCCATCATATCGCACCCCTCAAGAGGGAGGGAAGCGAGACAATGGTATGCAAGAAGTGTCGTTGAGAACGTGCAGAACGGCAGTGTTATATGTAGCTGAAGTAAGCGATCACCGGAACTTGACAGCCGTTAGCCCTTGTGCCGAAAAAGGCAAGTGTTGTATCAGACTGATCCAGACATGTGGTGAAGGAACAAAAGGAGGTCGGCTACTTGAGCGCTCCGCACAAGAATCAGGTAACTGCACTCGTTTCATTACTGTACTTGGTACGGAAATTATTGTAAGGGAACACGCCGAAACCTGGACTTTTGATCCCCTGAACGACTCATTTTTGGCGTTTTGACAGACAACAACAGCTCAGTTGCCTGCCAGCGGCCGTTGACGTGCCGACTACGTGGCCCTCATGATCCGGCGCACATGGCGCACCACGTGATAACCCATGTGCTCACCGCCACCATTACCCGGCACCAGGCGCAGTTGTATGTTACCTTGCGCGTGAATGTATACTTCGTCGTCATCCTCCAGTACATAGGAATTCAACCTTATGAGCCCACAGCGCAACCGGTCGCGAAATGCATCGCAATAGCGGGCCCGCCCGCTTTGGAAGAGCCCGTCGTGGCCCTTGACATAGACGACACCTCGGAACAGCGACGGTAACGTCACTTTCACGTCAGCGTCACGTGAAAAAATGTAGAGGCGGAAAAAGTGCGTCTCAACATCGGGCTGCCGACACTGCATGAAAGCGGACATGGAACAGCTAGTTTTTCAGTATACCGAAACCCTCGCATTACTGGTCAGCTCACCACAGTGGCACTGATTGGACCTGACAGATTGGACAAATACATTACTGACTTTGCAAGCGGTGGCATATCACATGGTAATGGTGCAAGCAGTACTAGTTTTGCCTTGACAGGCCGTCGCAACGTGGTCGTTTGGTAGATAAACTGGTCACCAAACACTGCATCCTGTCTTCGGGGATGGAATTGTTTCTTGATGATCTCAGCTTTACCATCCTGAGAACCAGTATCAAATGGCTGGCCCTTTGTAAATGATGGACTGCTCACGAACATCTGATGGGGCACCTGACCCAACTGAAAACAAGATTAAACCACAAAGGAGCTAGATCAAAGAGGATTTAACCAACGGTCACACACTCAAACAGGCAGTACTTACTGAAAGAGTTTGAGAGAGCCTGCTCATATTTTAGATTGATTTTCAAGCTGCTCTCCCAATAGCGGGTTAAATATTACCGTCGCCACTCGCCAAAGCGTCATCGTGGTGTTCGAGGTGAGCAAAGCAATTGTCCACTCGCCCACACCAAGTGTATTCAATCGATGGATGGACATCCACTTACGGGGGCGGGTGATTTGCCGACTCACGGGTCAGACAATGCAAACCAGGCGGTGCCATCTTGTGCATTGACAATTGCCAAAATGACATGCTGTTGGTTGTCAATGTCACTGCTCCACTGGAGGCATTGGTGGTCCACCTCAAATTCGTGGTGTCCTGGTGGTCCAGTAATTCCACCGGTATACTCTGGTGCCAGGCATCGCCAAAATAAACAAACCTTAACCGAAAATTGAATCACTCGTTGCTCACTGGACAGCCTGTATTTGATCATCCCCGCTGCTCAAAAATAAAAATAGTGGCGTCATATTTGCGATGAGGGGAAACCGACACCTAACCAGTAACCTAGAGATATTCATCACAGCTGTCCTCGGCCACATCTCCCCGAAGGATGTCACCTGATGGTTGACGATTCGATCTCTTCCGGCGTGCTTCCTCGACGAGCCTACTAAATTCCTCTTTATGCGATGCCTTGACGGCTTGCTAATCAGTTGCGTCTCGACGGTGCGGGATCGGACTCACTTCGTGGGCGGAGGGGTCGTCAACTGTGTACTTGGGTCCCTTTTGGCCCCCCTCCCATGTTTTCAATTCCAGACGCAACTCCGATAGGATCTTACGGTCCTTGTTTTTATCGAGGTTGGCATTATACATCATAACCCATCTGGAAAGAGAGTCGAGTCCTGGCAAACACACTTGGAAGCGGCGACTACCTTCTGTGCCTAGCAATCCGTGTGTTTCGATCCCCGCTCACAGGGAGTTGTTGAGAAGTCAAGAGCTCTTTTAGCGCCTTGTCCTTCAGGACATCATATGATACCTTAGGTAACCGTTCCATTGCGTCTACTGAGTCACTTGATGTCAGAGCCAACATTGAGTTTTCGTTTGAAGATTAAGGACCATCGATCACCTGTTATCCCTATTTTTCCCTTTCGTCGACTTGTTCCCGAGTAGCCTGGACCACTGGGTCTTTGCATTCGGGCTCGGAGGGTTGTTAGCTTTAGGTTCTGGTTTCTGGCCACAATCCGGTCCGTCCATGTGGGTATTGATCACTTGATATTCTATCGAATCGCCACATACAGGACATTTTACAAGAGAATCGGCTGGACAACGAGCAACGATGAGAGGAAACGTAGCAAGCAGCCTGAGTACGCTCACGTTGCAAGAGTTCTTCCTCCCTTGGGTCTGATGATGGTTCCATATTTCTTCGCCGCCCAGAAACTTTCCTGGCGCTCTTTGCTTGCAGTGGCGACGAGTCCGCGATCTCACTCGATTTGTTTGAGTGTGAAGGCCCCGCGACACATACCACGTCAGAGTCAGAGCTCTGGGAGAGCTCGGCACGCCTGCGTTTCCGCCCACCCCGGATGGGCGTCTGAAATCGACGCGGCGTTGTGTCCATGTTCGTTTTTGGCCGTTCGTTTCGAGAAAGACGATGAATGTATGATCTAAGGGGCTTTATCGATAAGCAACCAAACGGCCGATGGATGTTCTATCCCGTACCGTGCTCCTTTCCAAGCCGAGACGACCTCTTCGAGAGCCGGGTTTACTCTGAAATGTGCTTCTGTAGCAGATTTTCGACAACGTGGACACTCGGGTTCTCTCACGATGTGCTCTCGTATACACTAGCGGAACCGTGTCTTAGCTTAATCACGTCGGAAAAGTTTTGTCGTTGCGCACCATTGAGCAGAAGCAGTGGCCGCATGCAAGGGATATGGGTGCGTCAAAAAATTCGCCGCATATTGCACATCGAACGCTGGCATCGAGTTGACGTAGCTCAGTTGACGAGAAGTCAGTTGGATCTGATATGTCCTGAGCGAGAAGGGCTTGTACATTGTTTGTAGGCATACTAGAAAACAAATGGAACGGACACAGGAGCCAAGCGAGACGCGTACTGTGACATCGTGACTGGACGCGATATGTCACAACCTCCGCTAAGTCACAGACAGATATCACCACACAGTTGCGAAGGCAAAAGTAAGAAAAGCCGGGTAGTAGCGGACGACAATACGGCACTAGGCACCTAGATGTATATAAAAAATCCGCTGATCAAATGATATATCCACCAATGTCTGCATCGTCTTGTGTAGCGCGAACGCCGCGCGGGTATGATCCAGACGGCCCGACTCGTCCGTCATGTTGTCGTAAAACATCGATGTGATCTTCTCCGTCTGCCCATCGTCCACCGCCCACATCGTCCCAATAACGGAACGAAACCCTGCAAACTGCATCGCCGACGCGAGATGGATCATCTCGTCTGGACTGTCCTCATATCCAACAGTCGTATGACACGCGGAAAGATATGCAAACTGAGCGTTCGGTAGCTCGCATTGGATGATGTGCTCGATCGTAAAGTGACCGTCAGAGAGTGCGAACGCCGACTTGAACGGCTGTTTCCGGTTCGGGAGACCGTGACATGCAACATGAGCCCATTGGTTCTTGTTCAGCTCCTGGACGACCCGGGAGATGCAGGAATCTGGACCCTCGACGCGCGTGAACGTGGCGAGGCCATTGATGCGCCGACCAATGTTCGCTAGTTCGGCGCCAACGGAATGGAGTTCACTCTCCCCAGTGGCTTTCGCTTGACCGATGGCAATGAAACACTCCCCTTGAATTACAGAATTCGAAGGCTCGTACCGTCTAGCACGGATGAGGGCAGTCAGCGAGGAGGTGTAAGATGAGATATAGAAGTCAGCAAGCCTCCGTTGACCATTCCTATATGGACCGGCAGCATGGAGGGGAAGAAGAGAGAACTCGGCAGTAGGGCACCACCAAATACGCGATTGAGGTGGTGTATCAGCCGAAGGGAGTCCAAAATCGGGGAAACGACCTTGTCCCAGAGTTGCCGCAAAATAACAGCTAGATATTGCCTCACGTCCATCAATTTTGCGCGAACAGTCCAGGCATGAAGCTCCGATGACCACCTTCGAACATCTGCTCTTGTGATCCGCAGTGGGATGTGGATGGAGTCCTGGTCGATGAAGACAATGAGTGCGTCACAGCTGTACTGGCTCGCATTCACGATAATAACAGGCCCCCCATTTGCAGCTTGTTGGAGATCCGAGAAGAGCAAAGGCAGGAGGAAACGTGAGTGACCGGGTACCAACTCACGGATATTTGTCACTACTCTTTGCAATTCAATGTTTAGCCGACACACGCGATCATGCTGATCTGCACCAGGAGAATTAAGGACGTTGCGGATGAGCGACGTCAGTTGTGTGAATTCATCTGCCAGCTTCTTTCCTGCCGGTCCAAATGCTTTAACGTCGTCAATCGGGGAACGGAGGCGGGTAAGCTGGCTCCAAAAGACACCCCGTCCTTGTCCCAGTAGCTCAACGGCACTGGTAGGAGAGCGGTTGCGAAGGCAAGCCGAGAAAGCGTCCATTGAGAGTGACGAGGCGAGCTCTTTAAGGACGTGTAGATGTTGAGGTAAGGATGGTAAAGAAACCAGATGAAGGGTGAGTAATCGCAGAGACGTTTCATATGCAAGGAGTGTTGTGGGATGTTGGAAGTCCTCAGCCGCACGGATCCATTCTCTAGCAGCATCCAGATCGGCGGAAGACACGAGGGGTATATGTGCGATCTGGGTGTAGAGACCGAATGACTCGTCCTTGTCCTCTAACTGACTCAAACGCGTGAAGCGAGTACGGAGATAGGATGCAAGGTTGCTCAATAACCATGATCGATAAAGGTGACCTGGTGGGCAAAGTGCCACCGCATCTCGGGTGACAACGATTGCCTCGTTGAGGTCTTCTATTTCCCCGAGCTCATTGTACTGAGTGGAGAGACAAACTCCAAGATGGTCCAATAACATTGAGCGTTCCGGGTGACTCGATGGGAGTAGAGCCAACGCGCCTCGGACGAGCAGAATGGCATTGATGAGGTTTTCTGTTGCTCCAGGTTGGCTGTACAGAATGAAGAAACATCTTGCAAGGTTGTACAAAGGGCTCCAACGGTCTGGGCTCCCAGGTGGGCAAAGCGTGAGTGCATCTTGGCTAAGGACAATGGCCTCATTGATGTCATCTATTTCCCTGAGCTCATTGTACCGAAGGAACAGCAGAAGTCCGAGGTTGTACAGAGAGTGCGAACGATCTCGATCCCCTGTTTGGCAGAGCGCCAGTGCTTCTCGGGCAAGGACAACAGCTACATTGAGGTCCTCTGTTGCTCCGAGCTGGTTGTATCGAGCGGCATGACACTTTGCAAGGTTGTTCAAGGACATCCAGCGGTCTGGGTGTCCTGGTGGCCGTACCCCTAGTGTGTTTTGGCCGAGAACAATAGCCTCCTCAAGATTATCTATTTCCCCGATCTGATAGTACCGACTGGCGAGAAAGGCTCCAAGGTTGTTCAAAGATGTCGCATGATATGAATGGTCAGGTGGACACAACGCCATCACGTCTCGGCCAATGGTAATGGCCTCGTTGAGGTTATCTATTTCCCCGAGGTGATCGTACCGAATGGAGTGACATCTTGACAGACTGCTTAAAGGTGTAAAACGGTCTGGATTCCCTGGCGGGCGAAGCGCCAACACTTCTCGGTGGAGGACAATGGTTTCCTCGAGGTCCTCTACTGCCCCAAGTTTGTACCGAGTGATGAGATGAAGCGCCAGGTTGTGCAAAGACATCGAACGATCTGATGGCCCAGGTGGACAAAGCTCCAGTGCTTCGCGAGCATGGGCGACCGCCTGGTCGATGTATTTCCTCTCGCCTCCTTGCTCGAACCTGACGGCAAGGGATTGCGCCTGGGATCGCAACTGATCAACTGGTCAATGCATGTCATTTCCAAGCTGTTCTCCGCAATAGCCTCAATTTCAAAAGAGACAAGTACCTTTTGAATCCATGCCGCGGGTTTAAACCTAATGCAACCCGATAGTTTGGAAAATGAGGCTGAAACGGTATACTTGGGTACTAGCGCCAGCTTGGATTTAAGGTTCTGAAGGGCTCGGAGTGGATGTGTTAGTAGTACGCACAGCATTCAAGTCGTTTGAATTTGTCGGAGCGCAGATTATCATGTACATATCACCTTTGAAATCTTTCAAAGGTGATACATGAATATGCGAGTCCTAGCCGCGGGATGTAACGCCAGAAAGCCCAGAATAAAATAAGATGCGTAATAATACAATGCCACGAGAAACAGGTAATGAGAAAGTGTTCATACATTCCCCTCAAAGTCATATTGTTCTCGTATGTCTTCCGTCGCCGCAACCCCACGAAGGAGGGGATCCAGGGAAGCCAACT
>JBBPLP010000158.1:0-41251 GCA_038089875.1 Fistulinella prunicolor
AGCATCCTTTGTAGCCTGGGTGTCATTTGCATGAGATAAATCCGATTCATTTGTTTAAATACACGTTTTCCTCGACATCGAGGAAGTTCTCATATACACACACGTCCTACAACTGGGTGGAATACAAGTTATGTCAGCACAAAACACAAGAGCATGGTGGAGCAACGCCTTCGAAATCCTTTACATTTCTTTTCAAAGCTCCCGGTGCCTTTCGGCACTCCATTTCCTGTCGGGGTCGTATATTTTCCCATCCTGAGACATGCACCACTCGATCACCGCACAGGGAGGCCACAAACCCCCAGGTTCGTCGCCAGCGTCCTGGAGGAGAAGCGCGACGACACCGTGCGCCGGGACGTGGTGTACCGTGAAGTTTCTCACTGCAGTACCATTGTCCGTGTGCGCCCACAGATCCTGAGTGTGCAAGATGAGCATCTTTTACTGATGAACGCGCCCAACGTCTAGAACCTACCCGGACGGTGTATTGCCTTCCAGCGCGAATCCAGGGTGACTCGGTCAGGTTGAAGAACATGGTCGCAGGCTCGTCCAAGGTATTGATCTACCCTGTCTCAGCGACGCAACAGGGACGGACGAGGATAAAGCAACTCACGAGCATGAACACCGTGCCATTCTGGCTCTCGCCACTCCAGTACTGTGCGGGGTGAGTCGCATTGCTCACGTAGTCGGGCTAAAGTTACGTTCTACATTAGATCAATGTCCACGAGTGCACATGTACTTACATTGATACCCCATCGGAAGGGCGAGATGCTCGTTCCCACAACGGGATCCTGGTTGATGGCGATAATTTCGTGGTTGGTAAGAATTTCGAGGGTCTCCTCTCTCGCCGTCTCCAACTACAGAGAGACATTTGTGCTTTGCTTTTAATTTTAGGAGAAAGCACCTACATGGAGACTGATCAAGAGAGGGGATTTCATGAGAGCCCAGGCAGTGAAATGCGTCTTCGTTTCCTCATACGATAGATCGCCATTCCCGCTGACGGTTGACATGAGACGTAGACAATGACGCCAGATATGTTACTCACATTTCCAACTGAGAAAATGTGAGCTTAGTTCACCGATGCAGGGAGAATCACTCACTATGTCCATATCATTGTGACCATAAAAATCGGTGGCCCAAATCCAAAATGAGTTCCTGAAAATAGTTTCAGAAAGGCTAAGAATGACATAACGGCAGGTAGAACCGCGAACCGATTGATGAGGCTCGCAATCGACGACCACCTCGCTTCTAAAGGACAGCATCAGACGGTGATCCCATTACACTAGGAATGTCATACCAATGTCACTCGTTGTCTGACATGTAAAGTTGGTTATGAATGCGCAGATAACGCATTGTTGAATTACTTACCCGCCAACTTTGGCCATACCTCCTTGCCCACACCCACCCTTGTTCCTGGTTGAACACATGAGCATGCGTGTGTCAACCTAGACAGAGGTGCGCATATTCATACCCTTCCCCATTGACACAATGACAAAAATATAGGTGGTTTTCCCGAAGATTCAGCGAGATCTTTGATGGCGTTGGCCATACGCTCGTACCCTGGCAACAATAATCATCACACACTTGAACGATCAAGGCCGTCATGAAACAACTCACGACCCATGATATTCTCCCTTGTAATGTTGTCAAACGGCACGGCACAGTTATCATACCTCCAGAAACCAAAATCAGGACCACAACTTCGTCACATAGGCTACGCATACGCACTTGAGGTAATCAAAGCCCCAGTCCTGGAATAGCTTGATGTCCCTATGACAGTATTAAACGATTTGTCGCCTTAAGATGGGAACAAGGCATACCTTGCTTCGTTCTGATACGATCCAGGGTATAACTGACAAGTAAACCAGCCCGAGTCACTGTACTAATGCGTCGAGCGTCAGAGACGTAAGAAGACGGGTGAATCGGATCTTACGATGCCTGCTTTGCTGCATAAACCTCGACATATGAGCACTATGCATTCGTGAGGTGCACTGACGAACTCACAAGCCCAGGTCATGGATCTGGTCCGTCAACGCCTTCATTCCCGAAGGAAATCTAGTCTTGTCTGTAAACAACGTCTCATCTCTGCCTCCACCAAACACGAAACAACGCACGCGCGACAATATCGCCAGAGGAACTCCGTTGTTTCTCCGAGTAACAATCATCGATGTTGATGTGATCATATCCCGCGTCCTGAGTTCCAGGGTTAAGTATGGGTAGCAACGTCACACACGACGATCAGAGGTACGAACCGCAAGACCGAGGGATTTCATCAACCTGGCCGTCTCGAGGATGAGCGACTCGTTGATAGCACACTAGCAAGACAAACATCGTGAGGTCGCAGCGCCAATTGTGGACGATCACTCACGTAGTAGGCATTCCAGGCTAACAAGTAGGATTGAGTACTCCGCGACCGGCACGACCAGACGACTTACTATTAAACCCCATGACTGTGAAGGTGAACGTCAGATACCGTACGCATCATCCAAGCGTGTGGCCCTCACCCGGAAGCTTCCCGATTCTCTGGACGTCGTCCGTGGGACGCACATGCTTACCACTGCGATAGACGACCAAGGTTGACAACCCCAAGGCTGCAGCGAGAACGACTGCCAGGACAGTCCATAATAGACCCTTTGACGTTCTTCGTGTTGACTGCACTTGCGCTATGTATCATGTAACAGGATTATTATCTCCTGTCAGAGTCCTCTTCCAATACGCAGCATTCACGAGGAACCACATACTATCACCGAGCAAGGGCGTACTAGACGTAGGTAGCACCTCTTGAACAGGTCCTAGCTTCGCAGTCATCGTAGAGTACGTTTACCAAGTGGACAGAAGAAAGGAATGGTAGCAGTCGACGAGTGGGAACAAACGTACTGCAGCCTTGTGGCGATACCGAATCACAATTACACACCCATAATAGGATCGATGACATCAGAGAGACTCGAGACGCTGGATCCATCGTCGCAACACTGTCAATTACTTCAATCACATTGCGAGCAGTACTAATTTATAGAGTTTAAACTGAAGTTCCCTTATTCCAAGATTTATCACTGCCTAGTAATACTTGGTTCCATTCTGAGCTGTGCACTGTGTCTCGGCTTCACCAGCGCAGGGTGGCCAGAGACCCGAAGGTTCGTCACCGGCATCCTGGAGCAAGAGCGCGACAACACCGTGAGGAGCAATGCCGGTCGCGGTATAATCGCGCACAGCAGTGCCGTTGTCGGTATGCGTCCAAAGATCCTGGAGCGGCATGCTTAGCTAGACACCACAAGGTTGGAAAGATCAATGTCATACCCTGACAGCATATTGGCGGCCGGCACGAATCCACGGGGATTCGGTCAGATTGAAGAAAAGGTCAGCAGGTTCGTCGAGTGTGTTGATCTAGTGCCAGCTGCATCAACGGTACTGCATTATATCGTAGAACTACAGACTTACAAGCATGAAAACGGTTCCATTTTCACTCGGACCGCTCCAGAATTGGGCGGGGAACGAGGAATTGAATGTCCAATCAGGCTATAGCTGTGCGTGGGATCTCTCACTAACTAACATAGAAGAACAACCTACGTTAATTCCCCAGCGGAAGGGCGAAATGCTTGTGCCATATACTGGATCCTGATTGATAGCAATGATTTCAGCGTTCTTGAGGATGTCAAGCATATCTGAGCCGATGGTCGCAAGCTAATATGCCAATTCAATATAGACTGTATTCGGAGATATGTATGGATAACTCACATCGGTACCAATCAACAGCGGTGCTTTCATCAGTGCCCAAGCCGTGAAATGGGTTTTGGCTTCATCGTAGGTAAAGTTCCCGTTTCCTATTTCAAGCTAGTTCTATGTAAGCAATCCATTCAGCAGTATTCGATAGGTTGTGAGTACCATATCAGGGTCGTTGCGTCCGTAGAAGTCCGTGGCTTGGGTGATGAATGAAGCACTATTGAGTTGTTCATCATATTTTCTCAACAGGTTTTGCAATGGGGAAGCTTACGCGTTAATAATTGTTGCAATGGAATCCCAGTAAGGTCCAATGTCGTTGTCAATCTAATCAAGTCATGACATGGTCCTGCGATCGATTCGAGTTAGTGCTCACCCTCCAACTGTGGCCGATGGAAGCACCCCATCTACAGCGGCATAATCAACCCGCGAACGACGGCATACTTGATTCAAACTTACAGCCAGACTTGACTCTATGAACCTGCGTATAAGCGGGACGTTACACATCTGCGTGTGATTCACTCACCCACCCCCATTCACACAAGCTGAACGTAAAGGTGGACCCAGTCTGTTCGGCAACCGCAGCCAGTGCATCTGCCATTCGTTGGTACTCTGTGTAATATTGTCATGGGGTGGTGGATACCCAAATTGAACAGAATACTTACTGCCGATCATACCCTCGCGGATCACATCGTCGAAGGGAACTGAGAGAATGATATCGTTATGTCATGAGACGCAGATTTTTCTGATCGCTTACTAGCGCAGTTATCATACCTGTACAGAAAAGAGTCAGTGATATTTCGGGAGCGACACAAAAATAATGATGCCTACTTTAAGAAGTCAAAGCCCCAAGATTGGAACGTGAGAGCATCTTGCTCCTCATACATGTAGGAACCGGGGTATCCTTGGCACGTGAACCAGCCGGAATCGGAATACTGTCAACAATGAATTAGATATCGTCAGTAGTATTGTGCAAGCGGTTTACAATGCCAGCATAACTACAATACACAATGAGAGTTTCATCTGTGGGACAGGACTGTTGCACTCACAAACCCATGGAGTGTAACTGGTCGGTAAGATTATTCATGCTTGGAAAGCGGATAGGATCTAAGATGACGGAATGAGTGTCATCGGGTAGACGTCATTCGGCAACCAGACACTGACCGGACTCGACTTCGCCAGTGGAGCTTCGGTTCATGCTTGCCCAACAATCGTCCAAGTTGACGTGGTTATAGCCAACATCCTGAGTGATTATGAGTTAGTCTATCAAGCAGCACAATCCAAGCAACCTCACCAAAAGACCATAGTCTATCATGTACTGAGCAGTCTGAATCATGAGGGTCTGATTTACGTTGCACTAATTTGATGTGACACATTGGTATAAGACGATTCACAGTCATCAAACATGACGTACTTCAAATGTGTTCCAGGCTACCAAAGATGACCTGGGTCAGGTTTGTCCATGCGAAAATCAACCTGATACCCACCATTGTAGCCCATGACTTGGTGGTAACTTCAGAATATGAACAGTCACAATGATGGGTCGATGACCTTACCTGGAAGTTTGCCAACACCATTCTGCAGTGCTGTCACGTACGACGCAGCAGAGAGTAAGCCAACAGCGGTTCCCAGAGCCTTGAAAGACAGAGACGTTGACATCTCGAGATACGGGGGATGATGAGGGCTCAACTCGACACCAGAGGGCGTTTTATACCTTGGGCGTAGCGAAGCGATCGGAACATGTTGAAACCCATGACGCATTCTCGTGATTGACCAAAAACAACCTGTGACACGCCAACGAACTAAAACGTTTACCGAAGCTTCGTGGCTTCCGAATACCGTCCATTCGGGGTGAGCGAAGATTTTACGAGCTCCAGCAGGCGAGCTTCAGAGTGGACAATTGGAACTGCCATGAAACAGACGGACTATATGGGGTCGTCTCATGCGAGTTAAAGCAGTTCAACACGACAAGAGTAGCACCTATAATACCTGAGTAGCCGGCGCAGCTTTCTTGAAAAAGTAAAAACGCGGCACGCTAGTCCGGATGAATTATCCGCAGGTTGATCACCAGATGATAGTTCGTGTACATGTGAACGAGTACAGTGTGGAGAAGGAAGTCCGCACATGCACCGCAGTCAAGTCAGGATCAACGTCCGATGTCACTTCCCCACCAAGAGATCGGTGGGGATGAAACGCGGCAACCGAAGCATCAAATGACCTTGTGCAGCGACAGGGTTCATCTGAAATTCTGAAGTGACACGGTCAGTAGACCAGAGTTGACCAAACAAATCCAAACACGATCTGTGGCGGAGAATCATCGCGTGCTGGATATCTCTCGACCATCGCCACCATGAAGCTTGTCAGGTAAATGTCTCCCTTTGGTGTGCGTTCTCAAGCTTTAACCTGACCCCAGAACGAACCTTGTCGAACTCCCCTTCCCCATTTTGTCCTTGGAAACACAGAATAAACATGTCGCTGATGCCCATTTTCTTTGATTTATCACATCAGGTTCTTGATGAAATTGAACAATGAAACCGTCTCCATCGAGCTCAAGAATGGTTCGGTCGTCCACGGGACTATCACCGGTACGTTCGTCGTCGTCGTCGCTTCCGTACATATGTCTCATACCTCTCCCTCTACGACAGGCGTCGATATGCAGATGAATACACATCTCAAAACCGTTAAAATGACGATGCGTAATCGCGATCCCGTTTCCCTCGACTCGCTCTCCATTCGTGGAAACAATATTCGCTACTTCATTCTCCCCGACGCCCTTCCCCTAGACACGCTGCTCGTCGATGACGCACCCAAACCAAAAGGAAGGAAGAAGGAGGACACGCGTGGACGCGGCACCCGTGGTGCAGCAAGGGTATTGGATCGGGGCCGCGGACGGGGCAGAGGTCGTGGGCGGGGGCGAGGATTCTAAGCGACCACTACGACCAAGATTCAAAAGAATGTCGTGTGGATGCCTGTCGCGCAATGCACCTCGTCTAGTTGTTAATACCTACTAAAATATCGTTCCAGGCCACGGAGAGCTTGGCTTGTATCTTTTACTGTTGTCGATTCTTTTCTTTGCGCTATCAAAAGTGTGATATGTGTCGCTCTCCTCCAAGAGGTGGCTGTGTTTCTTGATGTTTTTCAAGAGGTTCGCGTCGACGGGACCACTTCCTCCGACCATCCGCCAAATATTGGTCTCGGGACAAGACACCAGCAGAGTCCATGTCCACGGTTGGATCAAGTCTGTCAGACGGCAGAAGAACGTGACTTTTGCTGTCATCAACGATGGTAGCTGCGCTTCGGGACTCCAGACGGTCTTGAGCAATAGCCTGAACGCGAATTTTCATGGGTATGTCTGTTCTCCGTGATCTTGGTCTTCACCATGGATTTCCTTCTGCGTCTGACGCGTTCTTCAGGCTGACCAATGGCGCGAGCGTACGCATGTCAGGGACCATCGTAGCCAGTCCAGGGGCTGGTCAAGCACAAGAGCTACAAGTAGACTCGCTAGAGATACTCGGCGAGTGCAACCCAGACGTCAGCCTAGGGTGTCTGTCTCTTGACCCCCTGTTCGCTTACGCCCCGCCTCTTAGGTATACCCGATCCAGAAGCAAGCCCTCACGTTGGAGTATCTCCGGGACCATGCCCACCTGCGTCCCCGGACAGATGCCAACGCAGCCATGCTCCGTCTGCGCAACTCGCTCGTTAAATCTCTCCATATCTTCTTCGAGGTGCGTCTTACACCCGAGCAACGAATCCCCTCCCGTTCATCGCTCACCAAAAAGCTTGACACAGAAACAAGACTTCTGTCACGTCCACACCCCCATCCTCACGTCGAGCGACTGCGAAGGCGCAGGAGAGACCTTTCGTGTGACACCCTCGTCTACCTCCCAGGACGCACCCCTATCCCCATCCCCATCCACGCCCGCCCCCACCTCGCCAGATCCTCACGCCGACTTCTTCTCTAAACCAGCCTACCTGACCGTCTCCTCCCAACTCCACCTCGAAGCCCTCGCCTCCTCGCTCTCCCGCGTCTACACGCTCTCCCCCTGTTTCCGCGCCGAACGCTCCCAGACGAACCGACATCTCGCCGAGTTCTGGATGCTCGAGGCCGAGTGGGCCTGGACCCGTACGGTCGGGGACGTCTGTGACCTCGTCGAGGCCTGCGTCAAGCATACCCTGGACGCCGGACACGACGAACGCGCGGTCCTCGCCAAGGGGATCCCTGGGCAAACGGAACGGGCTAAGCACCTAGAGCGCGCAGCTTCCTCTGAGCCGTGGCCGCGGATGACCTACACCGAGGCGATATCCGAGCTAGAAGCGTATCATGCCTCCGCGGCGGCGCGTGCGCGTCCGTTTGCGTTCACGCCCAAGTGGGGCCATGGACTGCAGAGCGAGCACGAAAAGTGGCTGAGCGAGGTGCTCGTCAAGGGCCCGGTGCTTGTCACGGACTACCCGAGGACGTTGAAGCCGTTTTACATGCGGATGAACGGCGACGAGAAGACGGTCGCATGCTTTGACCTCTTGGTGCCGTTCGTCGGCGAGTTGGTCGGCGGATCGCTGAGGGAGGACCGGTTAGAGCCACTCCGGCAAAGTATGGTTTCTCATGGGCTAGATCCCGCAGGAGAAGATTATGGCTGGTACGTGGATCTCAGGAAGTACGGGAGCGCACCGCATGGTGGTTTCGGTTTGGGCTTTGAACGGCTCATCAGCTGGGTCAGTGGAATCGAAAACATACGCGAGTGCATAGCAATGCCGAGGTGGGCCAAGAGAATGTTGCTCTAGTACATTCATACCTACTACTTAGTGTCCTGCCTACGTAGTCCATTAGGTATAACAAGAGTGGTTGATGTCCGAGGAAGCGAAAACAATTGTCCGTAAGAAATGCGATAACAATAAGCGAAGTGTCCGTTCGTTGATTTCGTGCCCAAAAATTTTAGGCAAGGTCCGCGAAGGTAATACAAGTGTTGGTGACATCGAAAATGGTGTAGACGCTCTGCAGGAATACATCGCCAATGATCCAGTATGCTGGCACACAAAGGCGTCAGGGAACACTCGTGTCCTCGAGAGATTAAAACTACATACCACTCCCTCCACCAGCAAGACCAGCGATGCAATCCGTCGAGCCACTAGAGACGGGGCCGAGGTTGAATAAGGAAGGTGGGACAGCAAAGCTTCTGAAACCAAATGTCAGGGTTGGCGGGATCAAATCAATAGTGTCACATGGGACTGGTCGCGGGCAAGGCGTCAGAAGGGGTTCCAAAGCGTACTCCACAGATGACACGTACCACTCCATAGCCCGGATCCGTCAGTAGACGGTTTTGCGCCAGGGACATTGGCGTAGTAAGCTTGTGCACTGCTGTCAGTCGTGACGATCAAGGTCGTTCCTGTATCAACGATCGCCTGTGCGTAAGACGTCTTGTTGACTACGACTACCTCGGGCGTATTATTCAAGCCAGGACGAGTGAGGCCAGCAAAAGGAATCTGCCAGTACGCGGGGAGAGACACTTGAACAGGGTCTATCGTTGATTCTTGATACATGTCCGTGTTCGTCCCACCTATCGTAAGTTCACTCTTGCCAGATTGCGAGGAAAGGGCGACACCGAACACTCCCTGTTTCACCACGCCATTGGAGATCATGGTTTGGAACACAGAGGAAGCCCGGAGAACAGATATCGTTGGGAAACCCATTCCAAGCAACCCGTCCGGGACAAAAGTGGGGCTCTGGAGTCCCGAAGAATAAGTCGTAGCGGCACCGAGAGTCTGGTTCACAGCCTGACCGTGAGGTGGTAAGTAAAGCGGACTCTTGCAACATGATGCAGTAGCGAGCTAGGCAGTACCTCATATCCACCCATATACACGTTGTCTGCATACTCCGTGCCATTCACATTCGAGCCGCCACGGTATGCTAATTGAAACGTCTGGTTGAGATCAACGGAAGTCGAAGAGGCTGTGGGGTCGTAAAGATTATGTCCAACACAGGAAGCACCGCAAGCTTTGTTTGGGAGGATGAGGTCCGACGAGCCGGTATCGAAGAGAACTGTAAGGATGTCAGTTTAGCGATGGCAGGTAAAGGAACTGAGAGCACCTGTGAAAGCCTGTTGGGGAGTGCCAACGTCAATGGGACCCATCCACATGTTGCTATTAACTTCGGAAAGAGGAATATCATCTCGCTTGCGAGGATCGCGCAAAACATGGTTGGGTAACGTGGGATCACTAGGGATGGCATCCCTTTGCCGTCGCCGTTTTTCTAGCTTGCCCGTCCGCGAGGTTAAGTTAATGCCATTAGCCACCCGGCCAGGTGCCCATATCCCTGTGGTGATCGCGGAGATTGCCTGCGCCAACGGATGGGGAGAGCCTGTGTTCGATTCGTACGCAGCAAGCGTGGCGTAGTATTTCCTTGACGGGGATAAGGTTAATTTACCAAATAAAACCAAGATATCGAAACACAAGATCGGAGCGCGTCGCCAGCTCACAAGCGTCGAAACCGCCAGCGGGCACTTTGTTGTCATTGTACGGGTTGCACGAGAAAAGACATATAGACACGCACGAGACAACTTACATGACGACGCTGTCGAGATGAGACTTGAGGATGTTTTGGTTGACATGGACCAGGTCGTGCGAGCCATCACGAGGGTGTTTGAGGAACGATTTCCGTTCGAGGGGGATTCGGATCACATTTTCATTAGGCGAAACTGATGCAGACGATAGGGACAAAAAGGAGAGTAAAAAGAGAGGAGCGACAACGCGCATGGTCTGAAAGAACGACGTCGGTGGGAGTACTGGGAAGTCAGCGACCGCTCGTAGCGCTACTTATATCCTCATACATTTACGGCATCTGGCTGTGGTGATTGTCCACCACACGTGCATTCTCACACCACACCGTCCCGGGATACAACTTCTTGGTTGATATTGATGCAAACTACATGACAAACGAGATCAAAAGGCGGGTTCCTCTACTCCAAACGGTTCAGCTTGCTGAGCAGGCTCTTGGGCATAAGGGTCTTCCACTGGGGGTGGGGCAGCAGAGACGACGGCAGGTTCTCTCGACTCGGATGAAGGCTCCGACACGACCTTGTCCACCGGAGGCTCAAAGATTGTGACGGAGTCGGGGAGAGGCTTCTTGGGGCCCACTAGGCCTTCAGGATCGTGGCTCTTCATGCTAAACAAGGGGATTAGATATGGTTCTACGACGCGTACGGCTCCGAGCCTACATTTTAACTTTGATACCGAGGACACCTTGCTTGAGTAGCACGTGTCGCACAGCGTAATCGACAAAGTCACGAGCGGGTTGACCGGAGTGAATCATGAACCCGTCCGTGAATTTCATAGACTTGGCACGGGCAGCACGAAGTTTTCCAGAGACGACGACTTCGCAGCCCTTGGCACCAGACTCCATCACGAAACGAAGGACACCATAACAAGCTCTACGACTTAGATCAGATGAATTACCACTATGCATCGCTGTACACTTGCCTCCTGACGGCGAGACCACCGAGGAGTTTGTATCGCAAACTCTCGCACTGTGCGATCGCAGAGAGTCCACGGTGCTGGACCTTTTCGGCATACAATTCGAGCGAGTTTTCGGGGAACTTGAAACGCTTTCGAACGAGTTCAGTCAACTCGCGGATGCGGCGAGCCTTTTCCCCAAGAACTTCTTGGGTGTGAGTGGCGCGGATGATGATCTGACGAGGACATGTGGTCGTTGCAGAAATGGAGTGAGTGATACACGTACCTCCGTGCGTGCATGGGTGACCCGGACATCACAGCCAGAGTAACCTTCCTCGGCGAGTTCACGGGTGAAGAATTCGTTGAGTTCGGCGCGAAAAACACCGTCGGCGACAAACTTGCGCTTTTTGCTGATCTGGGCAGACATCTTGAAGAGGCGGCGGGTCTGCGGGTGTGAACGATAAGCTCAAGGACATCATCCGAATCGAAGGGCCGTCATCCATTGACATCAGCCACCGTTCTCAAGATAAAGAACAAGCCAACGTCGAGGATACGTCAGGCCCATCGAAGAGGAGACACGAACCTTGCGGAATGTACGTCGTAAACGCCGGGCGTGTTGTTGAGCTCGACGCTGGTCGATATGTGCACCTCTGCCGATCTAACTTTGAACTCCGCTTCCCAGACTCCCACGGTAGCGATAAGATAGATTCCTTGCACTTTCAAAGTATACACATCATAATGGTACTAAGTGCTTAATTCTTGTTGTAAAAGCCGATGATCAAACAACCGATCTCTGAGTGCAAGTTCGAATCGCTCTTTCCCTTCCCTAGTTCCCCAAATCCTGGGATTTGACAGATTGGAGTCGTCACCAAAGGCATCATCATAGTCTTCGTACGTCCATGCCTCTTCGCCTGGGCCTTTCATATGCTTGAAAAGTCCTTGCATAAAGTGATCGGTGAACAGCTCATCGAGAGGACGGAGCGTTGGATCTTGAATATGATCCAGCTGCAAATGTAAACCGTTGATATCCGCGTTACCGTTAGTAAAGGCAGCAATGCGATAATTGTTCTGCGCAGGGTGATTCCCAGGGAGTAATATGTATCCTGGAATAGAACGCACGTTCGGGTCTACTCCAAACTCGTAATTGTCCCATGCACCGTGTAAGTCGCTTCGCATGGTAATCACGTTCTGCACTGAATCGATCTTTGTCTCACCGCCCATCGAGGCGCCATCTACCGTGTCGGTGATCTTGCCTGGGTAACCCTTACGTACCCACTGCGCCGTGCTGGTATGAGCTCAACAAATACGGAATAGACAAAAATGGCTCACTTCGACATCATGTGCCCGTGGAAATATGTGCACGACTTTAAGACGACTATATGTCTGCGTTCGCAAGCCAGTGATGAGGCATTTTCCATCTCTAGTGCGTCCACGGCTGCGGTGATGAAGTTCCTGTTACAAACGGAATAAGCTAACTCTCCATTCAAGAAGGTTTGAACACTTGCTAACGCATGCAGAGGCATTGGAATGAGTGGGATTGCGAGGGCGGGGGAGAGTTGGCACGAGTCCAACACGAATAGGCCCACCAGCTAGTTGTTAAATTAATTCAGATGCTGCGAGTAATCAATGCGTTGCTTACCGTTGGAGAGCAGAATGTAATGTCCGGGTTGCACGATCTGAGCCTCGGGTGGACATGGCACACCGTGCTGCTGCTCAGCTAGGTCATACTGGAAAATCGTCCAAGCTGTCGTAGTCACGACGAATGCGACTATGTGTCTGTAAAACTCGTCCCATTGGAGAGTGCCATATTGCCAGAACCCGGCAATCACGGCCCCGTCAGAATCAAGTACTTCGACATTTCGCTTCTGCAGTCGAGTGGGTCCAGAGCTCATCTTGATCAAGAGGTGTGCAGATCACATGGAAAGTCACCTCGAAAATTGGTGTGCTGGCAGAAACAGTTCGCCATTTTTAGTTGTACCCCTAATTTCCGGCGACCTAGTACCGCCGTGCCACAACATTTTGCAGAAAGGCAGCAAGCAATGTGAACATCAAACACGTCCATTCTTGTGAATGAGGGTGCGTTTCCTTTCTTGCGCCCTGCTGTATGGTATAAAACTGGCACCACCTCTGGACGTGAGGAGCCCAACTCTCCTACCGCCCACCTGAACTCGACGTAGGTCGAATCCTCTTTTCACCACAGGGGTCTCACTCCTCTTCAGGTCTTTCTCATCATGAACGTAGTGCTCGCTGGAGAATGTGGGACTGGAAAAAGCTCCCTGATCAACCTGATCGCTGGCCGAGACCTTGCAACGACGTCCAACGACACGACAGCATGCACGGTTGAAGCTCGTGCGTACGAGACCTTCATCGACGGATACAACGTAAAGCTTTGGGATACACCCGGTTTTAACGAGGGCTCCACGACACGCGCTGTGGCGAACACTCGTGCATCGGAGGTGGTGGTGCAATTACTCCACCAGCTGAACACCAGCCGGAAAATTCATCTCCTCGTCTATTGCATCAACGGGAATAGAGCCAAGGCGTCACTTTTGAAACACTACGACACCATTCGTGCCTTTGTTGCCAGGAAAGTCCCTGTTGTCGCCGTCATCACGCGTCTGGAAAGGCACCAGAACAATATGGAGGACTGGTGGTCCACCAACGAGCGGGAACTGGCTAACCTTGGTATGGAATTCGACGACCACGCCTGCATTACAGCCATTCCAGGCGCCTCGTTCCGCGAGCGCCGCCTTCATTCTCAAAGAGAAGTTCGTGACCTGATTCTACGGAACCGCCCTTCACAATCAGCCCCGGTCACATTTCCAACCTCTAACACAGCAATGCTGGAGCAAAAGGTATGGATGGCTTCATGTGTTCCTCGAGAGTATGCCACTCAACGTTGGTTCCTAACCAGAAGGATTCCGAAGATGCTGTCTCAAGAAGAATGAACATGCTGACGGCCTCTCGTCGAGTGCGAGGACCATTATGTCCTCCTACGCGATTTTCCCCGTCGCTGTTCGTTTAGTAGGTGTAGGCCACCACAGTCGTTTCACTCCATGCGTCTCTTCCGTAAGGTGTAATTGTAGCTCATGTGAAATAGTAACAATGCCTCGGATGTTATTTAGTTGGTACTTATAGGCTCGTTTTTCTCGTTCCATACAATGCAGAACGCTAGTTTGAGGTCCACTCTCGGTGCGAATGTGAGGTGGACAATACGGGTATGCATAGACTGAATACAACAGGATGTGTGCCCTACAGTGTCAGAAGCTTTCCATGGCCGCAAATAATCCGACACGAGGCGACTTGGTCACCACAATAAAGAAAGGGGGCACACCTAGGTGTGTAGTGATACATCAGGCCCAGGCTCGGGCGGAACTGCCTCCTAACTGAGTTCTTGAGCTAGATCCGGTGAAAGAAGGGAAACTCCTCGTCTGCACCCTTGACAGTTTGCACCGCTGGCCGGCCGAGTAGATCAACACCTGGGAGGCGCGTGATTGTATCAACATTTTCTACGCCAGATGCATGTCAGGTGGAACGGAGATGAGCACTGTGTGTGATGGGCTCGATGGCAGACTGGGAATCACCCCTAATAGATCAGCCTTCAAGAAGGGTGCACCTTGAACAGTGCCCGGGGAGGTAGCGTTAAATAGACTAGCGACGGAGCCGCAGTCCGGGTCGAACGATCCAGATGGCGTTCTGGAAGCACCACTACTGGCGGTAAAAAAAAAAATTCTTCACGTGTCAGAGTTTGAGCCACCAAAGACACTGCCTGGTGAACAGACGGTGCCGTGGCCACCATTAGCGGCAGTAATGCACGGTGCGTTTCTACTGCCCCACGAACAGAAGCACCTGTCACCACAGGCTGCCACAGTTCATATAGAAAGTGAGGCACTAACGATGCGCGATGATAAAGGCAAGGGGCACAGGAGCAACAGCACGCACCTGTGGGATGGCGTGAAGCATCGAGGATAGGCACAGAAAGGGCTGCAGCGAAAGAGTGCAGCAGAACATCATGATGGCCTTGAGTACATTTTGCCATTCGGTCCGTTTTCCGTCAGACAGATCTAGGATCGTCAACACGGAGGCCATCGTTGTGGGAATAGGGGATATATCGTGATGCCTGCAGGTTCTATTTTTCTCTGTTGCTTCGTGTATGTGCTTCAAGTCACTCCTGATGAAGGAAGGAGTGAAACGATGCATGCTTCAATACTCTTCACATCGCATGTGACGTTGAATGATCGGACCGACCGGATTTCGGATAAACTCCGGGCCGCCGTCCCGTCGGACTCCGCGTCCGCGATCTATAAATGCGGGGTAAATCAGGCTAGATGAGACAACGACATCAATCCGTCGCGATTCCCCATTCAAGACATTCCCCATCTATACCTACCCTGAGGACTAGTACACCTCATGTCCCGAAAGATCACTCGGTTTGAAACGCACGGTAATGTGATAATTGATATTTGCGTTCCTTGTTCATCTGTCTTGGATAGATGTCCGCTTCCCGACGTCGTTATCGGGAGATGGGACAGATGCAATGTAAGTGGGACCATGCAATACTCCCTCTGTAGGTCGACGCTGATCCCCATGGAATCGTCAGGAATACTTCGTGTGACTACTCGTCTGCCTACGTCTCCATCTTCACGGATGGGGAAGCCCCGCTAGTTGGACACGGAATGACGTTTACCATTGGTCGCGGAAACGATATCGTGAGCTGGACTGCCTGTCTCACTAGAGGTATAGTAATACAGACCTCACGTCGTTCTCAGGTCTGTCAAGCCATTGCAGCGCTGGCAACCAAGCTTATCGGTCGGGATCCCGAGGATCTCTTCAAGAGCATGGGGAAAACGTGGGATTGGCTGTCTTCCGATCCGCAGTTGCGATGGTGGGTGTTTACTGTGGACGAGACCAGAAGTCGTACTCTCTTTGCAAAGCGGCGAGGACTAACGTACGATCCCAAACAGGATCGGCCCCGAGAAGGGCGTCATCCATATCGCAGCTGGTGCTGTGAACAATGCGCTCTGGGATATGTTTGCTCGTGCGCGAGGGAAACCTCTCTGGAAGCTTGTGGTAGACATGACGTCGGTGAGTGCTCTGCTGCTATCTCCGGATGACGATCAATGTTGTTTTTCCCTAGGAAGAGCTGGTGGACGCAACCGCATTCCGCTACATCACGGACGCTATCACACGTGACGAGGCTGTTGCGCTGCTCAAGTCGAAAGAGTCAGGGAAGCGGGACCGTGAAGCGACCGTCAGAGAGCTCGGGTAAGTGACGATCCCACCAACCTTGCCACCCTGACCAACGTTCCCAGCTACCCCGCCTATGTCACTTCCGCTGGCTGGCTCGGTACGAGTAGCTCTTTGTCACCAAACGACGCTCGACTGACCCTCCATGGGACCCAACAGGTTACTCGGATGAAAAGGTCGCGCAGCTCACAAAGGAGGCCGTCGCCGCTGGTTTCAACCACTTCAAGATGAAAGTGGGCGCAAACGTCGAATCGGATCTCCGCCGCGGCCAGATCATCCGTTCCATCATCGACGACCCACAACACCTCCCTCCTGGCACCAAAGGCCGCGATCCAAACAGCCCCGCGCTCCACGGAAAGAACGCAGGTCAGACGGGCGCCGTGCTCATGATCGATGCCAATCAAGTATGGGACGTCCCCCAGGCCATCGCGTACGTGAAGCAACTCGAGGCCATCAAGCCTTGGTAAGCACGATAGTTTATTTACCCTTCCTTCCTCTCGGTCCATTCTTTCCGAGACGATGATCGCATGTTCAACACGTCCATCATGATGGGGGGCAGGTTCATCGAGGAGCCGACCGCGCCGGACGATATCCTTGGCCACGCAGCTATCCGCAAGGCGTTGAAGCCGCATGGGATCGGTGTGGCCACGGGCGAGCACGCCCACAATCGCATGGTCTTCAAGCAGCTCCTGCAAGCCGACGCCATCGACGTCTGCCAAATCGATTCCTGCCGTCTAGCAGGCGTCAGCGAAGTGTTGAGTGTCCTGCTCATGGCCGCAAAGTGAGTACGCACATTGCATGCCCACACACACCCACGCCCCACACATCGACACGTGTCCAAGCGGTGTTGCTACATTGACTGACGCACGCATCGTGGCCAGATTCGGTGTGCCCGTGTGTCCACACGCGGGCGGCGTGGGCCTTTGCGAATACGTCATCCACTTGAGGTATGTATGTTAATACGACTCAAAGCCTCGCGCTGAGGTTCAACTGCTCCCTTTCGATCCCGCGTCGTCTGAACGCGTTCCGCCCAGCTTGATCGACTACATCGCCGTCTCCGGCACGATGGAACGAAACGTCCTCGAGTTCGTGGATCACCTCCACGAACACTTCCTCTACCCTTGCTCGATCAACGCTCAAGGCCGTTACAACGTACCCACGAATCCGGCTGAGGGCTACAGGTACGCCTTTCTCCTCCCCTCTGACGTGCCGTTGGTCTAAGCGAGGAACGCACGTTTGCAGCATCGAGATGCACGCGCAAAGCATCGCGGAGTACGAGTGGCCGAATGGGTCATATTGGGCCAAGGTAAACGGCAGGCAGGACTAAGATAACGGGAGGCGGTGAATTCCGTATTGTTCCTTTTTATTTTTTATTTTTTATTGCGTACAGGTGGTGACAGTATCAAGTTGTATCAAAGACCGCAATAAATCATGCTCTATATCGCAACAAGTGCCGCACTGACACCGAGGTAAATAACGAAGATTGCTGTCGGCATAATCTAAGAGTGTTGTCGATCACGAGGGAGGTAGAAAAGTGAAGAACACTGGGCGTCTCGTTCATGAATAAGCTGAACATGTACCGATTTGTATAGATATAGAAAAGAACTGCGGAACACGAACAGTGTTACTACATGAGGGAAGCAAGAAGGAAGCGCTACACATAGATGTATCATTGCAATTTGACCCACCGAGCCGAATGTTGGCGCTAGATGGTTTGGTAACTCCCTGGGACAATACGTGAGTGAGTGTTGGATGATGGGCAGAAGAAACGTACATATCCGCGCCTGCCAATCCCCACTTCCGGTGGCCAAAATATTTCCCGCGGGGCTGAGGTCTATTGATATTACTGCACAGCGTCTCAGATCCAGACATGATCCGATTGCTGACCACTCACCAGAATTCTTGTGGCCCTGGAGCATACACTGCACAGTGGCACTGTGCGAGTCCCAGAACTGTACACCACGGTCCTTGGACCCTGAAACAACCCACTGCCCGTCGTGTGATACAGCAACGGACAACACATAGTCCTATCAAACACCGAATGAGTTCACGGCTAATCAAAAATCAATTAACTTACCGTGTGACCCATGAAGTTCATGGTGCATTGGCTAGTCTTGTCCAACTCTTTCTTGCCGTTTGCAGCAGCATCCTTTCGCTTGGCAGCATTCACCAAGCCGCTCACGTCCCAATACTTCAGTGTCTTGTCCAAACTGCCGCTCACCAAACCTTTGCCATCGGGGGTGAAGGCCACGCTATACACGCTATCTCTGTGTCCCCGTAGACGTTCAATTAACGTGCCGGTGGTGACGTCCCAAATTCGGACGACTGTATCGAGACTGCCTGCAGCGACGAGTTGTCCATTGGGGGATATGGCAACGGAAGTTACTCCCGCGTCGTTATTCAACGAATCGGGATCATTGATCGTGAGAACTTTTGATGAGCCATCAACCATATCCCAAATCCGAGCTGTTTTGTCACCCGAGCCAGAGACAATAAGGCGACCATCCAACGAAAAGTCGAGAGAGTAGATCTCCTGTTGGTGACCATCGAAGACATTGCGGATGCGCTTTTTGGCGATATCCCAAATCTGTTGGATAAATTCAGAAACTTGACCTTCCAAAAAGGATCGCAACCCACTCGTATTTGCTTATCTTCGGCGCCCGTCGCCAGGTATTTACCGTCAGGACTGAAGCATACACTGCGGATGTATAAATCTCCAGCTTTCCCGGCACTTTCGTCAACAAGGACACTAAAGGGTATCCGAGATGACATCTCTAGTATCAAACACAGGATATGGTTACGCACCACGTCTTCGTGCCAGTTTTGGTATCATAGATCTGTGCTGTACGATTGCACCCAGTTGCAAGGAACTTTCCGTCTGCGGAGAATCGTACACAGCAGACTACACTATTAAGCAAAGATTAGCTACTATCCTGTGTCGTCGGCCAGACTGTACATGGCCTTACCTCTCGTGCATAAGCGTGTGCACCAATGCCACATCAAGTACGCGCTTTACTTTTGGGTTGAAAACTGCAAACCAATCACTGCCCTCCTTCTTCAGTTCCGGTGGGACGTTGTGCGGGTCAAGGTCGTCCGGAAACTGAGCCCCGTTCGAGGGATTGTTGACCGGAGCTAGAGAGCTGGAGGATGGGAGTGGGTCAGAGGGACCAGAAGGTGGGTTTCCAGGGCCCGGAGGATACGGTGCATGTGCTGATGGGGGTGGGGGAAGTCCAGGACCCTGGAAAGTGGGGGGGCCAGCTGGTGCGGGAAGCTTGGGTGTGGGGCCAGGAACGAGAGAAGGGCTATAATGATCTATGACAGATAGAGAAGGGGAATAGGGAGTACGATATCCATGAGGGGGCGAGGAACGTGCGGAGCTGAGAAGAAACTGTTTACCTGGACGGTCGCCCTTCATACGCTCGGTCTTGATGCGCTTTGGGTCGCGAACTTCAACAGGGCGGTCACGGTCACGATCGCGCTGCTCACGTTCACGATCCCGAATTTCCCGCTCCCGCTCGCGATCAGCACGTTCGCGGTCTTTCTCCCGTTCTCGATCGCGGTCTCGGTCTCGATCACGACCATAATAGGGGTCGGTGTAGGACCCAGGACCTGTGGCAGGGAGTACACCGGATACGGATGCTGGTGGTGCAGGGGGACCGGAAGGACCGACTGAAGCGGGACCAACAGGAGGGTGAGGTGGTGGATTTGCGGGAATGCCCTGGCGGGCGGCATGAAGCTCCGCCCGAAGGCGGGACAGCTCGTCCTCGTATTGCTGTCGTATTTTTCCATGCTGAGATTCAAGCTCGTAAAGGGACTGGCGGATGATATTGAGCTCGTTGATTTGGGAGGTGACTGCGGAGGCGATGAGACTTCGAGGGGAAAAGGCGTCGAGATGGGTACCTTTAGACTCGTATTCGTCTCTCTGATTTCTCAGCAGACCGAGATCGGAGGTGAGAACATCGAATTCCTGACGAATGGTATCAAAGGCCTCGTTGAGTCGGGCGTGAGTGTGTTGGGCTGGCCCCTGAGCCGGGGGGCCCGTTGGTTGGAGGCTCCTGTGCTGATTGAAGGCAAAGACGTCAGATGAGTCGAGGGGAGAGCATATATGGACGGAAGAAGGGCGGTTCAGACCGGGCTGAAATTTTGCGCTTTCGGACGGGAAGGGTGATATGTAACGGGAAGGACGCCATGGGGACGGAGGGAGGGGGAGTGAGGGGAAGAAGGCGGGGAGGGGGGAGGAGAAGAGAGGGCAGGAGGACTTACGTTGTAGATGGTGGAGGACATGAAGGAGGTTGGGAACGTTCGGGGAGGGTGTTGATCATCGCCCTTTATAACAAACGCTCGTCCTGGACCCTGCACTCGCATTCTTTCCCACGTTTGGCGTTCCCGGCGGCATGTCCATTTCGGGACTATTTCAACAAGTAGGAACAGTCACGTGTTGTGTCAGAAATTGAAATCCCGCGAAGATGTTTATCTCCACACTTTCTGGAACACGCTGCATACGCTCGACGACGAGGACCAGTCGAACGGCTCCGCTTCTCCCTCAGCCCTGTACAGCCTGATATTAGCCACCGGTCTCTTACGTAGATAAAGACTTTTTTTTTTCTCGCGCTCGGTCTTTTTGCCAGTCTTCGGCTCGGTTTCATGTACACTGTCCTTGAGCCGAACGTTGTGTCGTGGTGGAGACCGTTTTGCCACAGATACCCGCGCATCGCCAGTCTCAGAACTACAACGTTAAATTAGGAGAATCCCTTCTGCCAGGTATGACACCCGCCGCGAGTCAGTTCGATATCGCCAAATCCATCCAGGGATCCGGTCTAGAAGGTGGTGGCATGATCTCCTCGCATAATAAGTATTCCAGTATTTAACCTCGCAATTCTTGGGGTGACGCCTAGGTAAGACCTCCCCTCTCCTCATCGCGCCGTGTCACTTACTCGCTCCACCGCCACTTGACGCTCCACCAACCAAGTAAGCCGTTCTCGGCTCCTCTTACCCCCATGGCGTATTCTAACACATCTCCATCCAGTCTCGCCCATGTCGTACAGCTTGGACCCAGTAACAGCCCCGTCCTACTCTCTCAAGGAAGGAAATGGATGGCTGGCCGTCTTCAATCCTGATGCCCGGCGTCAGATGGACGTACAACTCCGCTCAGCTTATACCCATAATGGGTACGTCTTCTCCCATTACAATCTGTTCCCCCTCGAGCTCTTCGCGACCTTGTCCTCTTTGACCAAACAGGGTGGTTTGCTGCGTGAAATTCTCTTCCGATGGATCCTTCCTTGCTGTTGGCACCGACAACGCAATCATCCTATACAACATCGAACAGCAGACAAAATCGATGTGAGCACCCCTACCGTAGTCCCCGTTCCCGTATTAACGAGGTCGTCAGCTTCTTACTTGGCGGTGAGGAAGAAGGGCGCGAAGCCAATCACGCCCGCAGCGTCGCTATAAGCCCTGATAACAAACTGCTCGTAGCAGGGTCTGAAGATAAATATATTCGAGTACGTGAGGTCTCAATACATCCTAGGGGCGGCCCTTTTTGACAGGTTGCGTTAGATCTGGAACATCGAGACGGGGGAATTCCTTCGGACGTTGTGCGGGCATACCGGAGAGGTCTACGCGTTGACGTTCACGGCCGATTCCCGAACCTTGTTCTCCGCATCGGGTGATCGTACCGTCCAAGTCTGGGATGCGACACAGTTCCTGGAAGACGTGACGCGAGTACCCCAACCTACTTGCCGTATTCTCCACCCCACAACCTCGGAAGAGAAGAAGTCAAAAAAAGTCGTGTTCACTTCGGTCACGGTCGATGCTACAGGATCTTTCGTTGCCGCTGGGTCGCTCGATGGCATGGTTAGAGTCTGGGATGTATCCTCGGGATCAAAGAACGATGAACCAATCGGAATGCTCCAGGGGCACTCGGACGGTGTCTATGGAGTTCAGTTTCTGCCAATTAGCATGGAAAGCTCGGCCATGTGTCTTGTAAGTGCGAGCCAAGACCGAACTTTAAAGTATTGGGAACTCTCGCCGGATGAGAAGCAATTCAAATGCAAAATGACTTTGAGTGGGCACAAGGCACGTCTTTCGGTACACTCCTCGCAAGCGCTGCGGGCTCAAGGAACACTTTTACAGGATGCTGTGCTGTCAGTGTCGGTGCTGCAAGTAGGGCGAGAGCAGCGCCTGGCGTCATCGTCCCGAGACGGAACTGTCCGACTCTGGGACCTGAGGAGTGGGATCCCATATTTCATGATCCAGGGACATACAGACACGGGTGCGCACTTCTCACCATGATCCACGCTCCACAGACCTTTTTGACGCATACTTCAAAAGTCACTTCCGTTGACCTCAGCGGCGATGGCGCGGTTCTTGCCTCCGGAAGCGGTGACCATCAAGTACGGATTTGTGCGTTTCGTCCCCTCAGATTCAAAGTCTATCAGCTACTAAATTATATCTGGTTCCCGTGCAGGGAAGTACATGCTACAATGATGTCAGCGGCAATTTCGTTTGCCAGATGACATCGCATGGATCTGCGAGCACCGGCTTGGATCGCGAGGAGTGGCGGGTTGGATGGATGAATGTTGGACCGCGGGTGACTCTGATATGGATCTTAGCTAGAATGTATACCCAGGCGTTGGTTTTCTCTACTACTTGATTCTCCCCAGGTCGTTGTGTTCGCCCACTGATAGGCTGGGCTAGCTTACCTAATAGACTGTTCGCACTTGCGTAGTAGGGACCAAAGCACCGCCCTAATCATCCAACATGGTCCTCGTCCTCATCATCGGCGACCTCCATATCCCTTACCGTGCGCACGACCTCCCCGCCAAATTCCGAAAACTCCTCGTCCCAGGAAAGATCCAACAAATATTATGCACAGGCAACGTCTGCGACCGAGAGACCTATGAATACCTGCGCACCGTCGCGTCGGACGTGTATGTCGTCAGAGGGGACTACGACGAGGTACGTACACGCCCGCGTCCCCCGCCCTGCTTCTATGGTTGCGAGGCATGGCACGCCACGCCACGATGCTCATCCGAGATGTCTGCGTCTTCGTTTTGGGACAGAACGCCAGCTATCCGCCCTCGGCGACGGTGGTGCACACACCGATCCGCATCGGCATCGTGCACGGTCACCAATGTATCCCGACCGGCGATCTCGATGCGCTGAGCGCTATCGCGCGGCAGATGGACGTTGACGTGCTCGTGTCGGGTCATACGCATACGTGAGTCGACCCAGTCTCCTTGATCCCCCTTCTCCGTGATTTCGATCCTCTCTTTCTCCTTTCCTTCCCCTCGGCCGACCAACGCGTCGGAGGAATCTACCCATCCTTCCATTCTTGTTGTAACTGTGCCGGCTCAATCCGATGACATGTTTGCTAGGTTCCAAGCTATCGAATACGAAGGTCGGTTCTTCGTGAACCCCGGTTCAGCAACGGGCGCATGGACGGGACTAAACAACAGGTAAGGACATCGCGCAGATGGGATAACCCATGTCCTCCTCTGTGACCGAGCGCGCATACAACGTTATTGACGACCGTTTCACATGTTCCGATGTCGTCTTTCGCTCCCTCTCTTAGTGATCCAACGCCCTCGTTCGCACTGATGGACATCCAAGGCGCCGTCGTCGTCACGTACGTCTACCAACTCGTCGAAGGCGAAGTACGCGTGGAGAAGATCGAGTATCGGAAGGAAGTCGAGCCGGTCAAACCTGCGGGCGCCGCACCGCCGCTCGCCCAGTCCAACTCGGTGTATTCGAGTGCGAGCGGGGGTGGGTTTGCACCGTCGGGGCCGGTGAGCCCACAGGCGACTCAGGACGTGTGGTAGTGGCGTGGCGTTGGGGCGTAGGTGGATCGTGACGCGCGATGGCGTTTCTTGTGCTGTGCGCTCTTTCGTTTGGTTTGGTAATGGCATGCCCCTGTGTCCACGCGGATCGTGCCTCCCCGTCCTTCGGCGGCGATATGTATGTCGAGGGAGTGTATGCCTCGATCTCAACCACGAAATCACAAAATGCTTTCGGCCGGTCAAGATGTGCCGGGTGACCTCGTGGAACACCGTCTGGTGACGACAACCGAGGGATTACAGTTTGCAGGCGTAGTCAAAACTGGAGCTTGGATTGCACGATGGAAAAAAAAGAAGTGTCCCTGGCAGGAATTGAACCTGCGGCGCCACGGTACTGTGAGATCCACAACGTGGCGATTTAACCACTAATCGACAGGGACTTGCTTGAGTCCGCGGAAACGACATCCCGGTCTTGCTAGGCCTTTGGGTTGGTCCATCCCCCTTCTCAAGCTGTTCGTACCTTGCAGGTGATGATCGCGACACGTGGGGCGCGATAACGACGTTTGATATGGTTTTTTTAATACTGGCAGTGCCCAGAGATAAGGACGAACGTGGAAAGATAAGGTTGCCAGTGAATGTAGGAAGCCATCATAAATGTCTGGTAGCACATGCATGGCAGCTCCTTTTCATGAAGGCCTCATATCAACCCTGCACCGGAAATTCTAAACGAGGTCACGACCTGCACGGTAAATGCACACGTTACACACTCGAACAGTGAGAGGACGAATGAATCGACATCATTGTCCCGAGTGAGCTCCATCGCACTATACACACCCGACTACGCTTCTCCTCTCGCCTCTGCTTCCAATATCTCGCGTTCTAATCGTGCACGTTCTGCCTCGCGCAGTCGTAGAAGCGTCAGGGATTCAAAATCCAAGACGTTGGTCAGTTTGGGTGGCTCCGGCGGGGGCGATGCTGGGAATGTGCTTGGCTGTTCAAATGAACACCGTGAGCATGGATGAATAGTCATCTTTCAGTAATGAAAAACGCACGAATGTGGAAAATTTGGTCGCTCGCGATTCATCTTCTTTTATTTGGCCCCCTGGCATACCGCCGAGGGGTATTGCAGACGGTGTATTATTCCCTTTGAGTTTTCCGTCGAGCTCACCCCTGTCGCGTAGCCATCCCAGTATTGGTGGTTCTGAGCCACCGACCCATGACACTTCCATCCCTTGCTCTTTGAGCGCAAGACCGCTGGAAACCACCGCGAACGCAGCGCTAATTTGAGAGAAAGGCACCGCAGCGTTCACCACCTTCTCCCCTTCGCCTTCGTCCGCGTCGTTTTTCTGCGCCTTCTTCTTCTTACTCGCTTTCTTGGGCTTGATCGTCAAGACGACAGAGCCCTCGTCGATGTCCCCAAACCGTTTGAGATGCGCGGTCAGCGCAGAAGCCGTACCGAGCAGCGGGAACGCCGAAAGTGCAAACTTGACGCGGACCGTCGTATCGTAGGGACCCAGTGGCGGCGGGGCGTTCTCATCTAGAGCGTCTTCCTCCACCTCCGACCGCGTTTCCTCGGCCTTGGCTCTTGCCAACGTCTCCAGCCGTTTCTCTCTCTCCTCTCTCATCCGTTTGCCCTCCTCCTTGATACGATCGTTCTCGGACTCTCTTGCAGCCTTTTGTTGGGCCTGTTCTGCACGCGATTTCTTGAACGCCCGTTCGCGTTCTTCGAGCTCCGTGACGAGGGCTTTCCGCTTGTTATCGTACGCGGAAAAACGGGCCTTTTTGGCGGCGGCCAGACGAAGCTGCGCATCCAACGCGAGCCGTCGCAACGGGTCGAGCAACAACGTCGATGCCACCGTGAGCGCATGAAACTTTTGGGCTGTTGGTGTGTGATCGATACGAGTGCTCGGAGTACCAAGTGGGATCGCTCACCTGCATGCGGGTCGTTTCTGTTCTGCAAAATAGCAACGGGTAGCGTAAGAAACGGGGCCACGGAACGATGGAACGGGAAAGAGACGTGCGCGATCTGGGTGGACTTTGAGCGAGCGCGTGCGGTAGGCGGTGCGGATTTCAGCGTCGGTGGCTTCTTGTGAGACACCCAGGAGTTCGTAGGGGTTCTCTTCGGGTTCTGTCGGCGCTGCGGGGGCCATGGTAGGAATCTGTGGTGGAGATGTGATGAGTGTCGTCGGATTGGTTGCCGCCTACGTAATACTATTTTATCTACTCTTCATGTAGTCATTTTCACTTTTCACTTGTTAGATCGCCAGCGCTATTCACCGTGGTAAGTGCATATCACCCGTACCTCCAATGGACGTAACATATAACTCCAAGGAGCCAAGCCTCGTAGTCACACTTGCCTACCGCCGAAGAACTCGCTGCGACCCGCATGCTCGCATCCCGTGTCTCCTATGCCTACCGGACCTATCGCTGATGACAAGTTCGAAACAACCAGTTCACCAGCATTTCATACTTCATTCAACTATCCTTCTGAATCATTGGATTACGTTGTCACCCATGTCTTTCTTCCTGTGGACCTTCCGACAGAAGACGATAATACCCAAAATAATAGACTTTCACTGGTTCGTGGAGTGAGCGCTGCTGCCCGTGCTTACAGTGCACACGTCCGTGGAGAATCTGAGGCTCTGAAGTGGCATCGTATCGCAAGGATGTTGAACAGCTTGCAGGCGGCTGTCGGGTCTTGGCGCCTGGACAGATACAACGTCTTCTCCCAGCTGCACGGCATAGAAATAGGAGGTATGGACACATGTATTGTATAGTTCCGTGCTAATGGTCCATAGATCTTCTTCCGTTTCTTATCTCACGGTCATCTTCCAAACTTGCTGTCCTCACGAGATGGGAGAACTGTACGCTATTCGAGTCATTTGACGTATCCTCAAGATATGTAAAGGGAAATGGGAGTCCTTTGATGTGCTCTTACCCTCACTTCGCCTTCAAGATAGAAAACAAGATATTTGACAATGAGAGCTTTCAATTCAAACTCGTAGATATCCTCTGCTCACCCCATATCGTCGACTCGGATTTTTCTCCCTCTCTTCCCGCCCATGGAGATTATATTGCTGCCCTGCGTTGCTTGCGCAGCGGCTTCGTTTTAGGTCATGATAGTGGCTACACCATTGATGTCCCCCTCATCGCCAAACATATTCGTGATGAGAATCATGAAAAATGGCGTCGTTCATCTCTTTGGCTTCTCACCAAGGTCGCAATCCAAATGTCTCTTGATCGTTCTTCTCTCGGGCGCGCATCCTACAAATCATTCATACTGTTCTTCCTATGCACCATTGCAAGCGATCCAAACATTACCACTATTTCCTCTGATCGACTTCATTTGATAGCATGTAAGATCCTGCGACGCTTGAGCAAGCTAGGCTCATCCATCTCAGACTGGCTCTCTCAGATGGCGCTGAGGATATGTGCTGGCCTTCGAGAAATCCTGGATGCCAGATGGGAGCGGCTGAGTATTCGTCCATCCCCATTTCGGAATCCTTCCCAGGATGAACTCAGAAGAGATACCCAACTCTCGCTCAAGTACAGTCATGATTTCATTTGCAACGCACTCGCGAACCATGGCCAAGAATACGTTCATCCGCCCTTCCATCCCAACCATCGTCGCCGTGGCACTATCGATGATTTCTTGTCTTCAAACGGGGTATTTTTCGACGAAGCATATAGTGCAGACTGCGAGGTTACTCTGTATGACGTTGAGCAATCGGTGGAGCAAGGCCTGGATGATTGGGTTGCCAACGTCACGGACGTGGACAACGCATGCACACAGCTCGCGATCCTGATGGATAAATACATAGCAACGAAGACTGACAATGATAACCCGGAAGATAGATCCATCAAGGGATTAACGGCAACTGAGCTTTTTATCGCAATCGATAAGCTCGTCGTGAAGGAGATTCCCATGGTGGCCGACTACTCCCCTGAAATTCCGGTTGCTGCCCTGGAAAGACTGTTGCTCCGTACAACAACAAGCATCCATCGCTTTTCTTGTGCGTACCAGTACCTTTATGCGCGCCAGTCACGATCGCCTCCGGGATGGTCGGTATTTTCGAGCGACTTCACGAAAGATAGCTTTCCTGTCCGTTATTATGACCAATCGTCATATCATCAGCGGCTCAAGGCCCGCATCGAAGAAGAGACGAAGTCCGGTGGAATTTCTCACTCATTTGCACTTCCCTCCCTATCATTACATGCCAGAGTCGTTGTCTTCGAACTTCAATGCCCAGTGTGCATTCGTGCCTGGCGATCTGCAGTCGCTCAGATTTTGAATTATTTCTACCCTGTCAACGGCGAAGAAAAAGTAAATTTCCAAGCAATTCAGAGTTTACTTGGGCAATTTCCAGCATTGGAAACTTACAGCTTCGATCGCGATACACAGCTCAAGTTCTTCGACCGAGTCAGCATTGGCTATTTTGCTCCTGCGGCGTCGCAATCTCGAACTCCCTGCGAATTACGTTATGGACTCCGTCGCGTTCACCTCTACGATTGGCAGGAACACCAGCGCTATAGAGAAGCCTCAGAGTCCTCATATACATACCCGACGCATTTCTTCTACGAACAACCTTGTCCCTCCTGCAGAGCTCTTCCTCTGCTGAGTCTCCTCCGCATTTGTTCCTCCTGCAAAGCCTTGCAAAAATATGTGAATTCTACCTTTCGCACCGCCAACGACGTCTTAGCCACTCAAGCAAACTGCCCCACAGACCTCTCCCTCGACGAATTTATCGCGTTTGGACAGCTGCGGAGTGGTGGCTCCCTTCAATGGCTCAACATCCTGCAGGGGCTGCGCAGTAGGACTCTCAGCCTTCGTCGTCGCCATGTTCACTATCTCCTTGTTCACGCTGTCTCTCAAGTCGGACCATTCGATTCGAATACAGGGCGATTGGTCTGGCATCAGGACCTTCAGGAGCCATGTTTTTGCAATGCCCTTCTATACGAACTCGACAGCTTGTTCAAAGACATCGGAGCTGGCTCGTTTGACGGGATGGTGATGAGGTCCATTTCATTGTTGCTCGCTAGGGTTCTGGCATCGAGCCCCGGTGGAGATGTTTCAGAGCGAGCTGTTGCACTTCTCGGGAGTGTGCGCAAGAAGACGTTCAACTGGGTGCAGGACCTATCTTACAATCTAGCAAAGGCGCCTATGAGCAGAGAACGCAGCAATCTCTTGCTAGACATGGCACTTAGTTACCGAGGCACATTTGATGTTGACTCTACTATGATCCACAAGGTCTTCCATTCTACGAAAGACGTCGGTGCTCTCATTTCCTGTTCCCTCTTCATACACTCACTCCACTGCGAAAGTCAGTTCAACTCTCAGTACCCTCAATTCTCAATTAACGTCAGCTCTTCAGGTTTCCCTCCAGGGCCGTTTCTTTCACGAAACCGTCGTCTTTCTGTCGCTATCGAGGGGATTTCGAAGGACGTAATTATTGCGGACGTATCAGATTATGGCGTTGATCTTGCAGTTCTCGACATTTTCCCCAGCCACAAGCCAAGCATGCACAGATGGGAAAGCCTGCAATATCCAAACGCTCGTTGGCTCACATGCAGAACCAAAGCGATGGCAGGCTACCCGTCGAAAACAGTACATCTTAACCTGCTCGATGGGATGCTACGAGTGGATGGCCAACCATTAGGTGGATTACCACGTGTCATTAGGCATGATTTAGAGTGCCGACATATCTTTCATGATGTGTGTACACATGTGATGCATTAACACGTGTTCCTTACTATTGCGTACAGCAAGGCTTCTTTGTGGTGCCGTCCAATCTGCTAGGATTGGATTTCACCACTCTGGCTGTGACGTCGAAATACAAGGTATGTACGTCAAAGGCTTGTGATGTCATCATGGGGTCCAAATTTGTGCAGGTACATTTTTCGCTGCGAGATGAAAATCTGGTGGTTCGAGCACAATGCAACGAATCAAAAGATATATTCGAATTCATTCCCCGGAGAAGACTCAAGAAAGACCTTCCACCAGCACTCATCGATGGTCATATTCACTGGTTGAATTTGTCCACAAAGATCATCGAGATACGCCCGTTCGAACGGCTTTGGGAGAAATCTCCAGAGAACTGGACGATTGATTGTACATATTGTACATCTAGGCAATATCGAATGTACAAAGGTCGTGAGACCCTTGTGGACATCCAGAGTCCAACCTGGGTGATGATATCGACGTGTTTTCAGGATCTCAACGTTTCTGACAGACGCCCGCTGGACAGTGATGTAGGCTTGGGCAACCTGTCCACCGATCTCATGATCACTACGTCTCCCATCGAATTCCCCTCCTCTACACCAACACTACGGTTATCTACTGCATTACCCCGCTATGGGTTGTCCTTTTTTGTCAACGCCCAAGGAGAGCTCGAGTCCTGTGACTTCAAGGACATGGTGTACGACGATAATCAATCGATTGGGGCGTTGATCGGTCTGAAGAACATGCTAGTTCTCCGCCAGAAGGCTCACCTCCCAGAAGGACTTATTCCCAGATGCGTCCTCATATCAAATGGTCATCTGCATAAGCCTGAGATTCATGATGATCACGTTCGGAGTAAGACCGGGCACTTTCGAGATGCCTTACCTGGTGAACCAGTGCATCGGATCTACAATGTGGATACTGAACTGGGTTGCTTGGTTGGCAATAGCAACCTGGCGAGCTCGATATACCTTGCGGAGCTGCACAGCATTACTAGTTATGATCGACCTGATCCACTCACAGGCAAAACAGGTGCTCAGGCAGCGCTTTGCATCTTACAATCGGGTAGGTGTCGGTCAATCATGAAATGCAACGCTCCTGGTTACATTTCATGGGCGTATCCTGAAATCCAAACTGCGCACTTGAAAATTCGGAGCAATTATTACTGGGATCACAATCGACATCGCAGCTCGCAGATGGAAGAACAAACGAAGTATGCTGCGCAACGGGCTGCATATCTATTTCCGTGGCATGCCACCGGTGATTACCATGGAAGTGGCTACTCCACTACACAACCCGGACCACGCGCTCTTCAGTCAAAATCCATTGAGCCAACACCCTGGCGAATCACAATCGAGCAGCTTCTCACTGACCGTGTGGCGCCAGAACTACCGTCTCGCAGTACTCTGCTTTGTGACAGTCACAAACGATCATCGGCTGATATTACCGAATTGAACCAATTGTTCTCCACTCTTTCGATGAACAAATTCAGCGCATCATTCCGACAGAGGTATATCACCTTCCTGGAAGAAAGTGCGCAGCGTGTCCGGGAGGATTCTAGGATCACTCACACGGTACAGACGGATCGCATCGATACGCTTAGGAACTACTATACACGGTGCAGAGCCATCTACATGGACGCTCTGTGCGTTCTCAGGGAGAGTCTAGGTCCAACAGCCAATTTGCATGAACGAACACTCGAGCAATTTGGTCAATGGCCGCCGGTTACGGCAGACTTCCTCTTGCGATGTCTTGCATCAACCTTTCCGATCAGCCTCTCCACGGAATGGAAGAAGTGCTTAGTCTCGATAGCTCTGCTCCTGTTGGACGTTCAGCGGGCCCGGAGATTGTTACGATTTGCTCTGGACGGTCTTGAAGAAGAGTTCCAGAAGGAACTGGAGAACAAAGGGTGTGATGGGTGGGATCCCGAAAAGCACCCAGATTGGTTGTTAATCCAGGTGTGCCTCTGATCTCCCAGGCCTTCTCTCTCACAATGTTGCTTACATATTGCCTGCATCAGATTCAAGGAAATTTCCTCATCCGTCGGGCCGAGGTAGAAATTGCGATGGAAATGATATCTCCACAATCTGGAAGGAATATTGTGATGCAGGTCAATATGGGTGAAGGGAAATCATCCGTGATCATTCCGATTGCTGCTGCTGTTCTCGCTGATGGAAAGCAGCTCATCCGTGTTATTGTCCCAAAGACGTTGACGACCCAGATGTTCGACTTGCTGGTTACTCGCCTTGGTGGGCTCGCCAATAGACCAATATATCACCTCCCCTTCTCCCGCTCCACCGAGTACGACAATCGGGGCAGAGTGATTAGCCTCCAAATTGACGATCTTCAGAAGCTCATGTCGCAATGCATGGTTGAGCGTGGAATTCTACTTGTACAACCTGAGCACGTCGCGTCTCTGAAATTGATGTCCATAGGGAAGCAAATACTACGTGTAGAAAAACGTATGACCGAGCCATCGTCGAAGGGTCTGGAATCAATTTACGAGCGCGTCGCGACATCCTTCTTGCTCAAATCGGTGAGGGTGGATTATATTTCTATATTGATTATTGTTGACTTAGATCAAATCCTAGTTGTTGGGGGATGGCTTCGTTAGTGACATGTTTCAATCATGGCTGCGGCGGCCGACAGACCATCCGAACAAAACTGGTGCCACTTCGGCTAACCAATATTATGATGAGCAGAGTCTTCAAAAGTGGATGAGCCTTCAAAAATGGGTGGATTCTCATGTTCGAGATGTCCTGGACGAAAGCGATGAGATTCTTCATCCTCGGTTCCAATTGATTTACACATTCGGCCATGAACAACACATGGACGGACATCCCGACCGATGGACAATTACTCAGCAAGTCCTCCGGCTCACTAAGCAGTGTGCTCGCGCACTTTCAAAAAGTCACCCCGATTCAATGGAGTATGAAAGTGGGCCACCTGGATCATTTCCGCGATTTGGCATCATGAAATCCTCTGACATAGGGCAACGGCTAATATCGATGATTGTGGAGGGTGTGTTAGCCGGACGACTTCCCAATTTCAACTTTCCAGATATCTCGCCAGAATTGCGCGATGCGATTCGTGGCTTCATATCCGACGAGCACGTCCTCCAACTTCCCGATACGGCCAAAGCGGTGGAGGAGTATGCTAAACATTACGACCGGAGTTATATGTGGAGTGGACTACTGGCCCTCCGTGGCCTCTTTGCCTGCAACATCTTATTGTTCGCTCTTACCGAGCGCAGATGGCACATCGATTATGGTCTTGTCTCGCAGACAGGAGACTTGGACCTTTCCCCGACCCCCACAAAGCTTGCGGTTCCGTATCGGGCCAAAGATATGCCAGCACCCAATACCCAGTTTGGCCAACCAGACATCGTCATCATTTTCACATGTCTTTCTTACTACTATTCCGGCCTCAACGAGGAACAGCTGAGAGTTTCCTTCGAAATCCTCCTGGGCGAGGATGACCCATCGGTTGAATATGCTCGTTGGGTCAAAGATTACAATGAGGGGCTAGTGCCAGACTCACTTCGGACGCTTGGCGAGATCAATCTGAAGTCATCGGAGCAGTGGGATAAGATCATATTCCCACTTTTCTCTCGGAATCAGGCGTCTATTGATTTCTACCTTTCGCGAGTGGTGTTTCCGAAGGAAGCCAAGGAGTTTCCTTGGAAACTTTCCGTCTCCAGTTGGGATTTAGCAGAAACACGGGAAAAGGTTACCACAGGCGAGTGATGGCGCAGTTCATTAAATCGGACTCTAAATAAACAACAGGATTCTCTGGAACGAACGACAATCGATGGCTGTTACCGATGTCTATTGATCAGCATGACCTCAAACATCAGGGAGGAACCAATGCCAAGGTTCTAGCATATCTTCTTCGAACCGAAAACAACTTCTATACGACAACTCACCCGAATGGCCAACGGCAGACCACATACGAATTTCTTCGAATGATAGCCAAGGAACAACCTCAAATTCGTGTCTTGCTGGATGTTGGTGCACAGATACTCGATTATTCTAATGCCGAAGTGGCCGAAAAATGGCTTGACATCGTCCAAGATGCAGCTGGTGCCATCTATTTCAACGAGAATGACGAATTGATGGCCCTGATGCGAAGCGGAACCTCTGTGCCATTGTCATCATCACCGCTTTCTCAGCAGTCGGGCCGTTGTGTTGTCTACCTGGATCATGCTCATACAAAAGGCACCGACCTCAAATTACCTGTCGGATCACGAGCAGCTGTCACGCTGGGACCCAAGCTCACAAAAGATTGCCTTGTGCAAGGTTCGTTCCGAGGTTGTGATCCAATTGTCAAAATATCATAGTTTGTCGATTTTAGGTTGCATGCGGATGCGCAAACTAGGTCATGGTCACTCAGTCATGTTTTTTGCGCCTCCCGAGGTTGATTTGAGCATCCGTGCTCTGGCCGGTAAAAAGGATCCGAATGCTCAAGTAACCACTGTGGACATCTTATGCTGGGCGATACATGAGACCTGGACCGACATCCAACAACGGGCCCCTTATTGGGCACAGCAGGGTATAAATCATAAAATGAGACACGTCGCTTGGATCCGTTTCTGCAATGATGAACTCACGTCAAAACAGCTGTCGGATGCCTGGCTCCAGTCAGATGTCAAATCGCTGGAAGACCTCTATGCACCGTCCGAAACCAAACATGACTCGAGCACCTTGATATTGGACCGAGGGATGCGCCAACGTTGCAAAGACCTCGGAATTCTATCGTTTCCTCGTGCACAGATGGAAGAAGAACAGGAACGGGAAGTCCACAGGGAGCGCGAGCGCGAAAGAGAGGCAGAGCTGCCTCCCAAGGCGACATCGGCGAGACATTTCCTCCATCCGGACGTTGTGGCCTTTGTGAAGACCGGCGTTATCCCTCAATTGCGCTCTAGCAGTGCCTTTCGTCCTGTCTTCACGACGCTCGAAAAGAGCACTGCAGCTACTCGTGAGGCAGACGTCTGGAGTCCCTCTATCTTTGCGACGACGGATTTTTGCAATACGATCAAACCTGAGTCCACTCAAGGGACCATGGATCAATATTTGCGTCCCGTCCAATGGGTACTGTCTAACAAAATGGAATACAGTCGAGCACTGGTTCTGTTGAGCCCATTCGAAGCCAACTGCTTGATGCCATACATCAGGGAGAATGAGTCTGTCCACCTTCATTTATATGCACCCCGCACTTCCCAGCGCATGAAACCATCTGACGACCTCAAGTTATATTCCGTCCCAGCCCTCCCTTCCGACTGGACTCCGCCTTGGGACCTCATCGACCAGCTGAATGTGTTCGCTGGGCAGCTCTATCTTAGAGACTACAACTCTTACATCCGGCTATGTCACTTCCTCGAGGTATCTACGGAAGAAGTGCCGGGCAGTTCAGCAGTACGGCGGAACCTGTTCAATATACCAGGCAGTTTTGAAGAGAACGAGATTACGTTCTCGGGTTCACCACTACCTTCGGTGATGGCGCTACTAGCGATTCGGAACAGAGGGCGAACGTTTGCACACACGCACATGGGCAAAATTCTTCAAGGACAGCTACTGAGAAAGAAGGACTTTGAGGAACTACGATCGATTGCGTCCAGTAACACAAATGTTGCGTGCGATAAATAGATACAAAACTCTTTTGCATCAGACGCTGCACCCTCATCGCCCATGAACGTTTCGTAGGTTGTCTGGGTCGCTTCCGTTTGCTAAACGAAGGCTGGAGATGGCTGGGGTATCCGACGCAGCACCATCGCCACCTCAAGTACATCAAGTCCCAACTACTGTTAGAAGAGCCGAGCGATCCGCCAACGTCTATACTTCAAATTGGGGGTAGAAACGAGACGCACGATGGTCCAGCACGAGCGTTTGGGTGTGTTGGGCATGTAGACGGCTGGAGTGACCTGACGCGAGGGGCTGGCAAAGCGACGTCCGATTGGAGGATCAGGCAGTGCTGTTGTCACCCTCGAATATATTATCGTCCTGTTCGTATACGGGCGATGAAATCCGAGCATGAGGTGCCGAGAAAGGTCTTGTAAAACGGCCATGAGTGGTTTCCGAGGTAATTTGCGGGCATGTCTGAACCACCGTAGAAAGGGTCACACAGTCGTTCTCCAGGATGAGAAGCATTGAAACCGCGCTAGAGACAGGGTGTCAGTGTTCTGTGGTCAGGGCTCCAAAACACTAGATGCACATGTCGTGTCGCCAAGAACCGTGTCTAGAATGCACAGAGTGACGCAACTCACTCGTGGAAAGGTTTGCTTGGACAAACATCACCGGACGCAAATGAGACTGGAGGTGTGTATAATTGGCACCTGCGACCGTGAATAATCATTCGCCTGCATGAGGGTCGTTTCTGTTACGCAAACTTACAACGTATAGCATAAGAAACGGGGCCAAGGAGCGTTGGAACGAGAAGCAGACGTGCGCGATCATGGTAGACGCTGCGCGTGCGGTCGGCGATGCGGATTTCGGCGTCGGTGGCTTCTTGTGACACGCCTATACTAGTTCGTAGTAGTTCTCTTCGTGTGTCGGCGATGCGGGGGCCATGGTAGGAATCTGTAGGCGGAGATGCTGACGAGGAGTATCGGACCCAGTGGATGCTTATGCAATAACCCTAATAACGGCTCACTTCAAGCTGGTTGCCTAATTTGTCGTCCAAACTTTCTCTCGTCAGTGGTCAGACAGAAAACACACACGAGATGGCAAAAGGTGGCAAGGCAAGGTACGCTGATAGCCATTTTGTTCGACGTGAACAGTCCCATAACGCTGTCTGACAGAACGGTCATCATTCGCATGATCTCAACCGCCCAGACGGGTTTCTTTTATACCACGAAACGCGTCCGCCTCAACAGTCCCAAGCTGTCCGCCGTCAAATATGATCCCATCGGTGGGCGACGTGTCACCTGTCCTCGGACGCCGTACTTATTGCTTTTTGGGTGACAGTGAAATCAAGAGTACTCTTTGTGGAAAGTCGAAAGACGAGGAAATAGTGTTGACGTGGACCTTTTTCTCGTGCCTACAGCTCGCCTTCCATATTCCAAGTGTACTCTTCGCTAATGAAACACCACTTTCCCTCTTATTTGCCATTCTGCACCCCGCAGGTCAATTGGTGAATGGAGATCGTGAGAACTACTTCTAGTGGGTTACTTGGACCACTTCTGACAGGTGAGACGTTGAGAAGATCCGACATGGAAGAAGAACAGTACACGTTGCAACTGGATCGGACCCATTTACTCTTTATACCTTCTCTCGAGCTTGCTCACGACGGGAGCTCCTCATCGGGCACTGTGGTCCAGGTCTGTCTTCGCGGTGATCATGGACAAGGGTATATGCGCTTCTCTTCACAACAACCGACAACTGATACTCGTTCAGAAATTTAACTGACATACTCTCTGTCGAGCAAGAATCGGTAACGGTAAGTGTCCCCCTGAAATGAACACGTCATCAGACCAAACATCATCAGAGGACAATCGAAACGCTGCTCGTTGGCCATGTACACGCGTCGCCCAAGCTGCCTGAACGCGTCGTCATCAAAGAAGCCGTCCCAGGATACACCTTGATCGGACGTGAGTATCATGCGCACGTGTAATTGTCGGATGCCTAACGCGCTTCGCCAGACAGGAAACCTTGGAAATATGGACGCGGGAAGAGATTCTGTCTCGGGGACGCCACGCTGCAACCTGCCGAACACAAATGGGTCTTCCATTTCGAGATTACAGGATGATCGTTCTACACGAGTCATTGTTCTACAGTTTTGTCGATGAAGACGTGTTGTTGTCAGGTTGTCCATTGTCTAGTATAGCCGTACCGCTCTAACTTTTTTCTTGCCACCGTTCGTATTGGCCGCTTGCGAGACTGGTGCGATATCGCTCCTCTATGCTGTTGCACACGTCGTCGAGGTGGGAGAGTGCCTCGAGAAATGCATCAAGCGACGAAAGCCCGTCTGAGGACAATGTAAGCGTGAAAGGGGCCGAGTCGAGCGAGGGGAACACGCACCATACATTTGAACGCGTAGCTGGATAAGATTTTCGGAGGGATGCGGGACACTTTCAAAGGCGTAAGCACCGGGCCGGACCGAAACACAGTCATCGAGAAACGGGGCAAATTTAAAGAGACAATGGCATCGCGATCGGCGGTAGCATCGTGCTCACCTGTAGCCACAAAACTCCACTTTTGGGCTGTCGGTTGTCTGGTCAGCGGGTGGCATGCAGACTGTGTATTGTATGGCTCACTTTTTCATGAGCATCCATCGGAGAGCATTGCCCATTGTATGGGACTCGTCAAAGATCTGATAGGTGGCAGCAGAGAGGTCAGGTGCTGCGCCTTTCATCTGGCGAGAGTCATGACGTGGCGTAGCATTGAGAGCAAACGGCGTACGATCTTTATTTTTTGAGTGACCTCTGCCATGACAATGACGCTACTGAAAAGGGAAGGAGGTAACGTTTGAATGGGACACAAAGGAATACAAACAACATCGCGTCAATGCACACAATGGACTCGACCTGCATAAAACCCAGCCAGCGCGAGATGAAGACGCCATTCACTTCCCAAGGCAGGCCTTGCTGGACAGATGGCCAACGCTCGTCCTACCCTCCCTCCGCTACACTCACTCAACCTTCCTCGCGGTGACATGCACGACGTGGAGGAACTAGGCCGTCGGGTAAATGCTCTTTCTGTCTGGTACCCCACCGATCACTCATCCTGTCACAGCTCCATATCTCTTCCCCACAGCCCCCGTCTGTGTCTCCACAGTCTATCCCCTGTCTGCGCCCACTTACGAACGAGCCTGCATTGACGACGACGACGGCACCGATGGTCCCACTTCCCCCACCGAAATTTCGTCTCGTGCCCACCTCGTTTGAAAACGCAAATGCCTTCATCGTGGTGCCGCCCCCGTCCGCACCAAACGCGCCGGAGCCCAAACCTCTGCTGTTCGTTGGTCCCGCTCTCCGACATCTCCGTCAACCTCAGCGCCTGATTGCAAGGGGTACTCGGTTGCATCCCTACCGCATCGCTCGTCCGTTGGATCGACGTCCAACCGGGTCCCACGTAAAAACGCCGCAAGCATCCCGAACTTCTTTTTACTGAAATGGAAAGCCTTTGATTGTATCGTTTAGCATTAATGTATCACCAATGGTCGGTTGTAGCCTCTTTTTTTCTGTTTAGGGTTGTAGGTGCTACGTACGACTAGACTAGCTTTAAGCATCTTGTTCAAGTTTACTATCAATGAGAACTTCAGACATCTCCTTCACCGCTGATCTCACTTTCGGTTCAGGATTAGGGACCGCACAGAACACGGCGTGTATGCCGTTAGATTATGGGGCCATAGCCGAGCGGTTACGGCAACAGATTCGAAATCTGTTCCTCTCTAAAAGGCGCAGGTTCAAATCTTGCTGGCGTCGGTCTTTTTTTTCTGTGCCCCCGTAGCTGATGGTGTTCGTGCGTAACAACTTTTCAATTGTGTCAATTGTGTTACACAGCGATGCCAGCTGACGTCAAAAGGGTAATATATTGCTCTGCAACGTGGTCAAAGTCGAAGATCCCATCGCTGTCGGTGAGTCGTTCTATGCTGTCCTTGCGACCATTCACCTATCATGCCTGCTCTAGTGGAGGAAATTCTTTTACGAACCAAACGCGCGACGCTGTGAAACATCTACAGGCTCCCCGAGTTTTCGAACATGCTCGCGTTTCTGACCATGGTAGCACTGAGCAGTGGAAAACTCCAAGGTGACCTTGTCTCGCATCCTCTCACACCTTTGAGTGATACTCTGACTATGGTGCCTACAAGGAGGAACCCCGGACGTTCTCTCCGCCGCACGACACGTGTTGATGGACTAGAATCACCAAAAGATTCCCTATGTTTCGGTCTCGCCTACGATCCACCCTTCCATGGTATCATCTACGATGCCGAGCACCGCAACCGGACCCGCTGTCATCGCCCCCAGCGCAGAGACCGTCGGCTAAGCACACATTCTCTGAACCGTTTGCGTTGGCAGGGCTGTTTGACCCGGCGGACGATGTGTCGGTACACGAGGTGGCAGCAGACATGGTAGCGGACGAGACACCCCTACAGCGCCCTCTGAAACGATCGCATTCGTTTGGCTCGGAGGCGGCGTCGGGTGTCACGCAGCGTTCGACGTCGTCTGCGCGAATGCCGAAGCGGTTCCGCAAAACCAAGGATTTGTCGCCGCACGAGGAGGCTGCTGCGGCGAGTCACCCCGGCGGAAGGCGTTAAAAAAGGATGCCAAGCGAGCGAGGCGGGCGGCAACGCGGTTGCAGCGGCGCTCTGAGCAGGATAGGAGTACGGAAATGGAGGCAGAGGCGGGAGAATCCATCCATGATAGGGGTCGGACGATGACGCGTGTATGTTGTAATTTGAGTTCGTTTTCTTGGGGTGAGATTAATATTGATGACCATACAGAGCGACGTATGTAGAACTAAGATACATGTCAATTTACACCCAGGACGAAAGCATAGACTGGTTCCCTGCATATCATGTCTCCAAATCAATGGCCCTCTGCGCTGTGTGATCTGCGCATGGTCACATCAAACGAGTGCTTTTCGTGCTCGTTCCTCGAAAGGACGTCGTGTGACGTCGACTGGTGTAAAAACGGGTGTTGTTGCGATTCGGATCCAACGGTCGCTGCACTGAGCACCTTGACCAAACCTCTGCGGAAAACGTCAACGATCGGAGCATCGTGATCAACACGTGCTCACCTCTGCGTGGCGTCCAGATAATGTTCTCGATCAAAGTGTGCCTCTGTCTTGACAGAGACGCCCTCGCGAGAGACGGCGATGCCCCGGTGTTCGAGTCTGTCCATATCGCTCAGCCAACACGGCTCATGGTCGTGTGCAAAGGAAAAGGGGACGACAGGATAGGAGACACGTACGACGATTTAAAGGACTGGTAGCGCGACGAGACCTGGTGTACGACGTAGAGAATGCCAAAAATGGTGCCGAAGAAGAACAGGGACGTCTGAAAGGGGAGAGATGGGTTCGTCCGATGAGATGAGCGCCAGAGGACGTACCATGAACAGAGAAAAGACATCGATCCTGGTTGCACGGGTTGCGTTAGAGCGTAGGGAGAGCCAAGTGGATGACGGACGCACCAAGTAGCCATGGTATTATGATGTCTGGTTCAGATATTAATGCGGAAGGGAGGACGAATGTATGGGGGCGAAATTGAGACAGAAAACTGGGGCGTGATGCGGAGCTCCCATGACGTATTATATATATGTGCGTGACTCCTGAGCGCTTTAAGAATACGGTATCCGAACATCTGGCGGGCCAATAGGCTCGTCGAGCCTTTCTCGATAACTGGCCGTCGGATGATCTGG
>JBBPLP010000159.1:0-41818 GCA_038089875.1 Fistulinella prunicolor
TTTCTCCCACAGCATTGCTCCACTTTCGCTTACTTTTGTTAGACGCGTCACAAGCGCAAGGTTTTCATCGCAGATTCCGATGAAGACGAAAATACGGCTTCCCTCAGCAAATCTCCTGTTTATCGCACATCCTCTCCTGAATATCATGACAAGTCATCTCCATCCCGAGGTCAATTATCTCGTAGTGCCTTGCCGAGACTGTACCTGACAGGATGCCTATTTGCTAGGTCGGCCTAAGAAGCCGCGTATGTCAGTGTTGTCCTCTGACGAGGAGCAAGGTGACATTCCTTCATTTGGCTCGCGCTTATCAAGGTTTAAGAAATCCCCCGTAAAGCGTTGTATGTGCCTGTCTATGTGCTCTACTGTCGTATTATTCTTATTTTGTTTCAGCACGTCCCTCCCGCTCCAGTTCTCCTGCCGACGATGACGACTTTATTGTCCCTGATGATTCTGATGAGGAACCACGTGGCCGTTCTTCGTCTCGCGCTTCGTCTCGTACAAGTGCCTCTGGGCGATCATCTGGACGTTCCTCTCATCGTGACGATGAGGATGAGGACGAGGACGAGCCCAAGCCAAAAAAATCGGCTCCTAGACATCCTGCCCTAAAAAAGGCGCCTGGCGAGAGTCACAGCACCGGCGGCGGGACATCCAGTTTTTTGACTGCAGCCGAGAAGCGCACTCAGGAGAAGAAAATCGAGAAGAAAGCCGCGGAGGATGCGTTCAATTTCTTAGTGGACGTCAGAGATGTAAGTCTCTCCGGCCCAGAGCTATTTTTTACATGCCTAACATACCTATAGAAAGATGGCGTGCGTCCAAATGAACCCGGGTACGATCCTCGTACTTTGTACATCCCTAAAAAAGCTTGGATCGATTTTACACCGTTCGAGAAGCAGGTGGGTCACTTCCGAGGCCACATGACACATGTTTCACCACAACTTTTTCTTAGTTCTGGGAGGTATGATATTGGTGTCTCTTTCTCCTATCTGCGCATGCCGTGACGCTTATGTTCTCAGATCAAGCAGAATCATTTTGATACGGTATTTTTGTCTTTGTTTTCCCTCTCTCAGAGCGACTGAAGTATTCTTTCAGATTTTATTCTTCCAGAAAGGGTACAATAGTTTCTTTCTTTACCCCGGATTGCTAGACTGAACGTGTTACTTTTCAGGAAATTCTTGGAGGTGGCTACAAAACGCCAAAGCATTTTGTCTAAGTTGACATGTTTGCAGTTATATGAAGACGACGCACGCACCGGTCATAGGGACTTTGATCTAAAGCTTACTCAACGAGTGAAGATGTCAATGGTATGCAAAGTCCCGGCGGATTCTTGGTCGTTCGTCATTATAAATCTCGTAGGTTGGCGTTCCCGAATCGTCCTTCAACTTCTGGGCCGCGTAAGTGTTACTTTAGTAGCGCATACAACTGCTGAAAACTCGGTGATGGCATAGTAAATTCCTCGCAAAAGGTGAAGGAACCCTTCCCCGACAGACACGTTGGCTAAACTCATGATTAGGCTACAAGGTTGGTCGGGTTGATCAATCAGAGACCGCCCTTGGCGCAGAGATGCGCATGGCTAAATCAAAGGGTAAATCTACTGATGACAAAGGCAAAGAGAAAATAGTTCGGAGGTATGTGGGAGCCAAATGTCAGTTTTGATTTGGGGCTGAATTGCTACAGGGAACTCAATAAGGTTTATACAAACGGAACCCTTGTCGACGAGGAACTCCTTACGGACGAGCAAGCCGGCCACTGCATTGCCATCCGCGAGGACCTTGATGCCAAGAAAGGGAGTAGCTTTGGGATTTGTGTTTTGGACAGTGCGACATCACAGTTCAACTTGAGCTCCTTTGAAGATGATGTTTGCTTCACAAAGTTGGAGACGATGATTAGGCAGTTGAGACCAAAGGAAGTCATCTTCACCAAGGTAACGCCCACTTTTGTCGTTGGTGTGTTGTTAATTGAATTGGCGTCCCAAGGGCAATCTGTCCGTGGCAACAGTACGCCTTTTGAAAGCTATATTGCCGTCGTCGTGTCTTTGGACAAGTCTTCGTGACGTCGAGGGTTTCACATGTGAGCAGACCTTCATGGAGTTAAACAAAATGTTCTCCGGAGATGAGGATATATCCATGGACGAGGATGGACCCCTTGGTGAGGCTGTGCCAGAGAGCATCCGAGACATGGCTGGCTGTCGACCTGCCATGGAGGCACTGGGAGCGATGACCTGGTATCTCCGTCAGCTTAATATCGACAAAGATTTGTTGACTATGAAGAATTTCAACATCTATGACCCGATGAAGAGGGGACGGAATCTGGTTTTAGACGGCCAGACCCTTGCTCATGTTGAGGTGCGAGGAATAAATTGGTTTCATTTAACGCTTCCTCACATCTCCGAGCAGGTATTACAAAATAACGAAGGCACTGATGAAGGGTCCCTGCACAAACTACTAAATAGGTGCATCACTCCGTTTGGTACGTTCATCGCTGCTTTCAGTCTGCTCATCCTTCGGTGTAACATCCGCCCAATAGGGAAGAGACTCTTTAGAATATGGCTTTGCGTTCCTTTGCGTGATGTGAAAGACATCAATGATCGGTGATTGCACAGTTTCCTTAGGGTTTGCCATACTTAATATCCGTCCTTTGGCAGACTGGACGCTGTTCAGGAACTGATTAACCACGGAATTTTTGAGGAGGAATTTACCAAACTGGTGAAGGGTCTTCCTGATCTTGAACGCATTGTCTCCCGCATACATGCGAAGAACTGCAAAGTGAAGGACTTCACCAAGGTGCTTTCTGTACGTCAATTCCACATATCCGTCGATTTTCCTGCGGTGATATGACACCGTTATCAGGCGTTTAGGAGGCTCAATGACGGCCTGGCAAGTCTGGCGGATAACTCGGAGTCTTTCGAGTCGAAGACAATACTGGGTTTGTTGAGGTCTGCACCAGATCTTGCCCCTCACTTGAAGAACGTAACGTCACGGTTCACCATTGACAAAGGTAGACAATATGACTTCTGCGATATCAAATTCTGATGCGCTCTAGAAACGGACGAATTGCTTCCTGTGGACGGTAAGGATGAGGTATATGATGATGTGGTGGAAGAAATCACGAACCTAGAGAATGAACTTGACGGGGAGTTGAAGAAATTTGAGAAAGAACTTAGGTAAGCTCAGGATATTGTATGTAGCGTATCGATTCTCCTCACATCCCCCCTAGGTGTTCTCTGTCTTGGTGGCACAGCGGGACAGGAAATAAGGCGAGTATTAAATCTTGTACTGTCGGAAATTATTAAATAGAAGCTATAGGAAATCTATCTTATCCAAACGAAGGTCAACGAGAAAAACATCCCCGATGACTGGGTGAAGGGTGGCGCCACCAAGGTAGGTCCTATTGTGCCGCTTGTCCCCTCTATGCGCTTACCGAATCGCTTAGGCCGTCAAACGTTGGGTAGTGCCCTCCTTGCAACCGACTATCCGTGCATTGAAAGAAGCGCGCGAAAACCGTACAACTGCTATCAAAGAGTTCAAAGGACGGCTCTACGAGGAATTTGACACTGACCGCGGGGTGTGGCTTCGAGCTGTCCGTGTTCTTGCCGAGCTGGATTGTCTGTTCTCGCTCGCCAAGGCTTCTGTTGCGATTGGCGAGCCTTCTTGTAGACCCGAGTTCGTTGAAGGAGATGCAGCGTTTATCGAGTTCAAACAACTGAGGCACCCAACCTTGGCGGAATTGAAAGCAAGTTTTATTCCTAATGATATCAAGCTCGGTGGAGAGGTGGGGAGAATTGCGTTGCTGACAGGTGCGTTGAGTTCTACTGGCCATGTCCGTCCGTCGCTAACGCTTATGCATAGGGCCAAACATGGGGTGCGTGATTAATCCTACTTGCCTCGCACGGCTAGACTGATGGATCCTTCCTATAGCGGTAAATCCACGGTGAGTGCAAAAGAATGCCAGTAGACCATTGACTTAATTCTTCTCAGGCTATGAGAATGACAGCAACTGGTGTTGTATGGATTTGTTTGTCATCTCGGCGAGAAGGAACTCACTGTCTGCACAGATTATGGCACAACTCGGAATGCGCGTCCCTGCTCAATCGGTTCGGTAGGTCGCTGCAACGTCGCTCCGTGATGCATCGCTCATCGGAATCAACAGGCTTTGTCCCGTTGATGCGATTCTGACCCGCATGGGTGCATATGACAATATGTTTTCGAATGCAAGTACCTTCAAAGTGGAACTGGACGAATGGTGAATTTTCATGATTTCCCCACAAGAATAATCGACTGATGCCTATGTAGTTGCAAAATTTTGCGCGAGGCTACTCCTCGGTCACTGGTCATTCTGGATGGTGAGAAGAACAAACACTTGATCTACAGTATCTCGCTGACCGCTCTCTAGAACTGGGCAGAGGGACTTCAACCTACGTAAGTGTACTGCCTATCAAGATTTCAAAATGCACTGAACTTTCACAATCTATAGGATGGAATGGCAATTGCTGGTGTTCGTGATTATACATCCTGTCATTCCCCTTGCTGATAGATCGCATGGATAGGCTGTTCTGCACGAGCTTGCTACGCGCACTCTTCCTCTAGCATTCTTCGCTACCCACTATGGTTCGCTCACGGACGACTTTGCGTACCACCCCAACATTAGGAACATGTACATGTCAACAAGTCTTGATGACGAGCAGCAAAAGGTAAGGTTCCCATGTTCTTGCATCCCTTTACATTCTGAGCGTCCCCCGCTAGCTTATCTTCCTCTACAAACTCGTTGACGGGGTCGCTTCCTCTTCCTTTGGTACCCACGTCGCAAGCCTAGCAGGGGTACCTTCGGAAGTCGTCTCACGGGCCGAGGTGATCTCGGAAGACTTTGCCAAACAGTTTAAAGCACGAATTGATGGCAAGAAGAAACAGCTTGCGTCGAAACTCCCCCTTGTTGCGCAGGCTGATTTCAAGTACCTGATGGCGCTGGCGAATGGGGACGCAAAGTTGCCGGATGATCCGTACAAGAAACGCGAATTGTTGAGGTTGCTGAAGAACAGCGTGAGAGCCTGCTTGTCCTAAATGTTCAAGTTGCACAATTTTTCCTCGGTTGTTTGGACTTCGCTGATTGATACCATACTATTGTTGTCCTGCACTGAGGTATATACCTGCTACATCTCCGCAGTAATGTTGTGCTGTTAATATATCATACCAAGTCGTTCATAGTATCGGATGCACTGTCGGAAATGAGACGGGGATATCTCAGTGCCATTCTCCTTCACCGGTTCACTCGGAGACGTCTCAATTTGTGGCGAGATCATAACGGCGAATCCGTCGACGAACTTGAGTCATGTTTACAAGATCTGTCCAGCCCGACATCGTGTCGCTCTTCTCCTCGACAGGCAGCGATCCCCTGGGGTTGTTCTCGGTCCATGTTGACGGCAGTCTGCCCGCTGATTCGTTCATCCACCTTCTTCATGACACCACGTCGTTTCCCGCACCCCCTCCACCGGCCGCTCTGATAACGGTCCCATCCACTTACCGCGACCAACATACGGACACGAGCCGGGGTCACGAACTCAACCAGACCGTGCTTCACATCCAATCGCCAACGCTACGCAAGACATTCATTCAGTGTCCCCCGGCGGGTAGTGGCAGTGGCAGGACGGCTGCGACGCTCGGACTGACGCATCCTTGGGTGCACGTCCAGGTCCGTCATGTGGGCAGAGACTGGTCGTTCGAAGTGGGCATCGTCGATAAGATGGGCAGACACGGCACCGTCCGGTGTTCGACCTTTCAGGTGTGCACGATGCACCGTTCTTTTTTTTTCTTTCTTCACATATTCGTTCCCCGCCTCCGCCTTTACCCCCTTCCGACTTGCACGCGTTGTTTTATTTTATTTTATTTTTATGGAAGCATCTGGCCGTCCGTATCACGAGGCTCACGCGATGAATCGATTTTTTTTCGTTCCCAGAAATGTCCGAAGCTTGTGCGTAATCCCGGCATGCCTCCGTTACTTCACCTCCCGCTCGCATTTCCGTCGTCGTCGTCGAACCCTCTCACGGCGTGGTCCACCATCGCGTTCGACCTGTCCAAGTTCGGCCCCCAGTTCGCGTCGTTAGCGCTCGTTCAGTCGTCAAGCGACCTTGCGGACGCTGATGACGCGGCGGCGGAGAGAAGAGGGACGTCTGTATCTCATCATCAGGCGCCGTTGCCTTCTGGGACGTATTCGCATCTTGCCTTCATAAAGATCTATGCGACCTGTCGCTTACGAAGGATCTGGCTAAGCCAGTCATCGTTATCATCGTCGTCGTCGTCTGCCCCTATCACAAGAACACCCTGGGAATTCGAGCTTTACGGAGATTAAGTGTCGGTTTACTTTTTGACTCGCTTTTTTACCCTTGTTACCGGAGAGATGTCAACACACAATGCCCGCTTTCGCAGCGGAAACCCGCCCATCAGACGGTCCTTGGTTGCAAAGAGCAATTGGAAATAGCAAACGCTTCCCGTTGTTTTGGTCAGCCCTTGTGCTTTCGGGGACGGAGCGCCAGCGCAGATCTAATTACAGTAAACCGAACAAGCGGACTACGGTGAATGCCGTGATTGAAAGGAGACCATCCGTATTCACTAAATCAAGCTTCCTCTGAAAAATTAGCGCTGAAAGGCGGTGAACATGATGATGTTGATGTTGATGTTGATGCATGGGAACGTGTCTGAGGTACGCCACGTTCTGCCACACTCTTGACAACGATTGTGTACGCTATGATGTATTGTTTTTCGCTCGATCCATTGCACTGCGCGCCACCGTCAGGGAGATGCATCACCCAGTGACATCACGCTGGAATAGCAAGTTCCCGTAAGAGTCGGCCGGCTGTCTCCGATGTTTGTACCTCTGTCAACGTGTTGGTCGGGAGCTGGTACCCTTGGTTAGGGGAGCTTTTTGTTCCTCCGTTATTTGGATGGTGACCGGGGATATGTACATGCCCGACGGAGCGAGATTGCTTGTGATTTCTGACGTCCCGAACGCCTTTTCTTCGGGGAACGAAGGCAATCTTAGATCAACGCCGGAAGGTGTGCGTGGACTAGGAGGTTGTGAGCGGCTTGGCTCGTTCGTCGTAACCAAAATCATTCACGGGATGCTCTCTGGTCGGTCAGCGCGAACGAGAGGGATCCGTTCGGAGTAAATGCATGCCTGGCGAAACACGGGATCTTCGTGCAACTCGAAGCTCGCAAACGCCCGTACAGTGCATTCTTTCGAGGAAACTGGAGCCTTCTCATTTCCAAAAATGTATGAGCACTTACTGGCACGCAATGTGCTGACAGGCTTGCTTGTCTCAAAGCAGCCTTGATGGCACAATAAAGGAGTGATGCTCGGGCCACGTTCCTCTTCGCTCCCCAACGGAATGGAACGGTTCCGTTTATCAACGAGGTTCAGTGTTCGTCCGGGACAGTCTAATGCCAGTTCGGCCTATCCTGCCCCCTGACACAGGAACGCCTCGGTGTGCCGGATATCGATCTCTACGGAGATGAAGTCCTAAGTTTGTATCTCTCCATCGCACGTTCGCACAACGTACTGTATGTACCCATCCCGTACTGCCAAGGTGGTGAGCGCCTTTCGAGTCCTCTCGAGATCAATGATCGGATGTGGCTACTCTGACAAGACGGGTCATTTCCGCGGTGGTGTTGCGAGCTGTGGTGGCGATTCTCGTGCTTCTATTGTTCGACGTTTATGGTGTTGCGAGCTCTCTAGACGACGGGTCTCACTACGTGGGATAGCACGGCATGGGTGGCCCAGCGCGCACCACAAGGATGGTACAACGCTCCATAGGACGATGGCTCGCCCTGTCCGACTGCGGAACGGGATGAGGTCCGGATGTATATAGTTCTGTCATCCGGATCGAATCAACTGTCACATCAAATGTGGGAGGCCATTGTTCCGGTGGTATGGTGCCCAAGAACGACAGAAAGAAAGGATGAGCGAACTCACAAATATGACGAAGGGTGGGTACAATCCAAGGCAACGGATAACGAATAGCAATCTAACTTTGTGGGTACGACCGCCGCCACTCCTTGCTTGTCGGAACCAAACATGTCACGTACGCTGAGCCTCGCGTTCTTGGAGGCGTAAACACAGGCCGGCATGCCCTGTCCTATTTGCTTCGTGTGTATACATGGAATGAAATTACGAAACTGTCCTTATCCCTGATGGCGAGAACAAATGAAATGATGGGGGGTCTGTTCGCCCACACACTGATATGGAAGATAACGATAGGACTGACTAGGAGTGGACGCATGTCGTTCACGGCGGTTTTCATTATGCATGGGAGAGAGCCTAGATCAGATCCGTGATACTGACCAGAGTTCTAGCGCTGATAATGAATGGAACATTGTGACAACCCACCTATCGCAGTTTCTCACTCTCTGGACGCTCCCCAACTTCCTCTCAACCCCAAAATAGGGGGGTGGGATCGGCGACTCGACATGTCCTGCTTGACGTTTGAAATCCTATCATTTAAGGGCACACAAAACAGCGACTGACAGATGAGAAGGCGTACCCACAGAGAGGCAGATATTAATCCTTCAAAGCCTCTTCGGTATCAAGGGATCCTGGAGCGCCGCACGACCGGGAAATAATGATGCCGTATCGTCGCGGATAGCGTGGGGCGCTGGTTTAAATGATCATCGTAATATGGTTTCTGAAGGCGCACAGGCTGAATGTCTCCCTCACATTGAGCATCGCGTCTACCACGCACGCTCGAGCGCATGGTGAAAACGCGCGCTGATGTTGGTTAACACCAAGTCGGACGTTCTCGGAGTTGCCGTCACTCACGCGGAGCAAAATGTTTGAATGAGTTTCAATGTTTGGTTAGATCGCGGAGATCGAAAATGTTTTTTTTCTGTTTCTTTTTTGGTGTTGTCCCACGTTGGAGAGGTAACGCGAGTTCGAACGATGGTCGAAGTCGTCGAAGATGTCGATATCTTGTCCGATGCGCTGGAGATCTTGGGAGGGGAGACGATCAAAGACCCAGGTCACGTTCAGTATGGTCCCTTGAGACTTTCCGTGGCTCCCAAGGTAAATTCGTCATGGCTTCACATCGATCGCAGAATCCACCCATCGATCACCTTTAATTTTTTTATTAGGAGGGAAAGGTGGGTGTCATCCGAGTTACTCGATAAAGGTGCACCACGTCCACCTTTCTTCAAAGGCGAACACGTTGCTGGCGGATCACCTTTTCTCGCCAGCCCTTGTTCTTGCCGAACTCGTCGAACGGGGGGTCCTCCCAGTCGCCGGCAGCCGTAGTAAGCTGTTCTGGAAAAATGATGTATATTATTGACCATGTTTGTTCCAGTCGTAGAACTGGGCGCAGGATGTGCACTGCCATCGCTACTTGCAGCAACGATGGAGCAGCCACCATCCCTGATCGTCGTGACCGATTATCCAGACGAAGGCATCCTCGGTAATCTCAGAGCCAACGTCGAACGAAACAGCGCACACTACCGGTCGCCTTGTCAAGTCCATTGCGTAGGGTACGAATGGGGAACAGACACCGACCCCCTTTTGTAGGTGTGACACCGATTGATTGCATCGCAGTTCGTACAAAGGATTCACCTTTCTTTTTTTTTTCTTTTTAAACTTTCGCCTATGCTTTCCGGTCCCTTGCACGTCCTTATTTTTTACTTATTTCCTAGGCGCCTTTCGCTGGGCATCGACAGCACGTTGCGGGGCTACGATACCGTCATCATGTCTGACTTGTTGCACTTCGCTTCGTCCCACGAGGTGCTTGTGCTCGCTCTAACGTCGCTCTTGGCCAGGTCGTCGAAGGCGTGTGCGTACGTTGCCGCAGGCAACTACACTGCGCCACACGTGTGCGACAACTTTCTAAACCTGGCCACCCATGCTGGTTTCATATGGGAGGAGAAGACGGAGGAGAGAAGCGACGACGGACGGTATCGTGAGACGTGGGGGGGTTTGATGATCGTCAGCGGTCTGGACGCTGCACAGCTAAGCGCTCGAAAGCGTATGTGTCGCTGGTGGATCGGCCGTTGGAGCAGTGCGGTCTTGGCTTAATCATGCGTGCGCATCTTTTTAATCGAACCGATAACGCCTTTCATGTTTTGGAAAACACCGAATGGAAGCAGAACCACGCCGATTGTGGGCTCTTTTTGAATTGGCCCCTAGTATGGGCCGTCGAATTTATCCTCAAGCGGGCAAGTTTTATTGCCGCATCATTGCGAACGGAGCTAATCACGCGTTCATAAACACGATTTTCTCGAATACACAGTTCATGAAACACGCCATTTACGTGTGGACGGAGGTTAGAACCCTTGGCACGAGCCCGTATGCCCTTCTCGATCACGAGCGAAGTCGAACAAAAAGAGGCTTAGAACAGACGTGCGACGCGTACCGCATTAGTACCATGTCTTTATCATCAAGTTTCGCATGCATGCTAGGGAGTGCGTGTCGTAACGGGAAGCAGATCGCGCCCATGGAAATCACTGTGTTGATTACTGAGTCATACAGGTGTTGATTTTCAAATAAACAAAGGAGGCGAACCTTGTTGCATGAGAGAGGGAACGAGCAGACGAACGCATGGATGGATGGAACGTGGTCTAGACGTCGTGACAATGGGCTTCTTTATTCGTCGTCGAGCTTGCATGCAACATGCGCGGGTGCCGGGGGGTCGTGAAACATGGTCTCCCGGTCTCGGGAATGGTATGTAAGAAAGACGTCCGGTCGGATGGGGGTGAGTGAGACAGCTTAGCTTCCTGCAACGTACGTTACGTTGAATGAGACATGTGGGGTTGAACCGTCAGCAGCCGACGGTGTGTCCCCAAGGAGATCTGGGGACGGACAGATACAGTACCGGATCTTTCGGCTGCAGTGCGTTCCCTATCACATCAAGTCATCGCGCGGAATTGTCAGGCGTACTTACCTCTTCATCTCTCGATGTTGTTCGCCAGAACTTTGCCACATTCGAGGGCGGTGTAATTAGGTTTGAGACCTGATAGTCGACAAGAAACGTTAGCGCTGTTTAGCTTATGCATACTGTAAGACCACTCTGGGACCGCGCACACGTCGGGGCCAACATGGTGATGCGAAAGGATCATTTCACGTGACCTTGACGACAATGTCATGCAGCGGCGCTATTACGGAGAGTCACACCGGCACACGCTCGGCACAACATACAAACCCAAGTATGCCGAGGGTCAAAATTAAATAAATAAAAGGATGCCGTCGAACGACATCGTCGAGAAATTCGGACCGATCTGAACCACCCCCCGTCCGGCTCAATCGCACTGCGTCATTTCGAACCTCGGATTCTCCACAGTCTCTACAAGGCAGCCCGACCGACTTTTTTTCTTTCTTTTTTCTGTGTTCGCAGTCTGTGTGGGACGTGAATCAAGATGAGTAACAGAGGTGTACGTGTACCCCGCCCGCTTTTCGATTGGCTTCGATGCGTGCCATCTCGCATCGGCCACCCGCTCGTCCGCTCGTCCGTCCGTCTCGCGCCACGCCGTACTCTGCATCCGAGATCTGACAGTGACCGCACCCCAACGTGGGGCAAGTCCGCCAAAAAAAAAAACCCGCGCGAGATCCCCGCGCATCGCTTATGGTCTATTGGAAAAAGATAAGGTTACAGGGCTCCGTTTGGCTATGTTTTCTTCTCACACGCGACGTATGAGAGGACGCTCTGGCGAGGTGGGGCGATGGAGCGATCTGGAGCTACCGACACAAGCACGCTTGCAGGATCAAGTAATCCATTGCGGTCGTATTTCTGTCAGGGGGTCAGCTGGTGGAAGGAATGGCGTTGTGGATAGTGGCCCTGGAATGCGATGTACGGCTGTGGACGGCCCTGCCAGCATTTTCCGTACGGTACTTAACGTTGTGATCGTCGCTCGCCTAACGGGCCGTGTGTACAGGAGCGCTTGGCCAGGGTTTACGGAAACCTGAATCTGAGATACACCTTTTTCTGGTCGTCCGCGGATCAGGGTATACTGTATTGCAAGGGTACATTGTGCCAGGCGATCGTGCACCATCGAGCAACGGTGGCTTTCTCTTAGATTTGCGACATACACAGGGCTACCCTTAAATGGGTAGTCATGGGACGAAAAGTCGCGACCCCCCGCCAGAAATATCAATATGACCAACTATCATAATATGTACCCGTGATACCGCTCCCCATGACGTTGACCGACTGATGCCATCGGAGGTACTCGAATGCGTGTTCCGAGATAGCTTTATTACCCCCGCGGCGTGTCTGGAGTTGACAAAGAATCTTTTCTCCGGCTTGTCGTCCGATGCGCGCCTTCCGGCCACCGATGGACGGTGTCAGCTCGAGGAAATTTCAATGTCTAACCCGGTGGGGAGATAAGGTCGTGATCCGTTTAGATTCTGCATTTGTCGCCATTGGCATCCAGATTTCCTCAATGGGCCAATGCAAGAACAAGTCGTTCCGTAGCCTACGAAAGATGGTGGCACGGCGACCACAGCAACCCAATCTACAGAGAAACATCCAGAGATGCCAGTTTGGCTACGCCATCCTGCGACGACGCCAATTTGATCGCGCATGGGGCTGTGGAGAACAGGAGGTGGAAGTAGATGAGATTCGGCCAACGTCCCACAAGTGTTTGTTTTTACGCCTCGCACTGACAGGTTTTGTCCGTTGTACTTACTTTTCGAGTCGGGGGCCGTGCGAGGCTCTCTTCAAGTGCAGGCTCTCATCGACTGCCAGGACGACCTGTGTGATCTTGGTCCGATTTACCTGGAGGTCCGCGGAAGATTCACGCCTGCGACACGTTCCACATGGATATCTTGCGATATAGACGGAGTCGGAGTAGTCGGGATGATCAGCGTCCACTTGATCTGGGGCGGTGGGAGGTGGCAAAACGTACATAACTCCGCTGTTTTATTGCTATCGCGTGATTTAGTAGACGAACAACGTCTCGCGGTGATGATGGCGTCGTTGATGGGGCCGCAGGTCGTGCAGGATGTTCTTCCGTGGTCGCAAGTGCGAGTGGCACTTGCCTGTAGAGGTGGGGCAGAACCCAGAGAAGATCTGAAAAGGGGGAAACGCGAAAAGCGAATCTGAACGACCACATGGGTGCGAGGCACGTACCGAGGATGAGCGACGAAAAGCAACGGACGTACGCAGGGGCCAGGATGGGAGCCGGTCAATCGGGAAGACGTCGGCCGACTGAATCCGCCATGCTGAACGTGGTTTGCGAGCGCTTCGGCGGATCATAATCGATAGGACACACCGAAGCGGGAGGAAAAGCGTAAGCAGGGGGTCGATTCGTCCGGTATGCCCTCTGCCGCACTAGAGACGGCTGTTGTACGTTGGGCGTGGCGAGTTCTAAGAAGCAGAGAGAGGAAGTTGGTCTGGATCCGAAGATCTGGAAACGGGAGATGAGGTTTACACATGGCAAGATCTGAGGAAAAGACGAGGCAGAGTGCGACCAGTTGATATTCAAGTTTAATGTCCGACAAACTCGTCCAGACTGGATGTAGCGACAATGGCAGACGTAGGGTTAGCATCATGGGGTGATTATCGTATGTGACGGTCGACGAGCCAAGAAAGAAGCGACAAGAGACAAGAGACAGGGGTAGGGTAGGAGAGCACGCACGGGGGCCGGGTGAGAGGACAGCCAAAGATAGAATGACCAATATGAAGCAGGAGGACGACAAGACCATGTCGCATGTTGCATGACAGCGCAAAGGCGAGGCAGTGAATGAATCAGGGACTGCAGAGCTCTGAAAACACGAGGAGGTAGTTGGTCTAGGACGATTCGCATCTACCTGACGCGCTGGACATACAGACTACCGGGAATGTTTCCTTTTAAGGAAGGTTCTCCGGCAGACGTGGTGGATCGTTTGAAGAAGCACGGTACATAAAAGGAAAAAGAGAAGCATTGGTCAGCTTGAGAGGATGGATGAGGGGTCGAGAGTCTCAAAGTTGACGGAGGTATTTTGGGGTCCACGGTATGTCCACGAAATACTCTACCATGGTTATTAATATTATTTCCAGGGAGATAATATAAATTTTACGAATTTCGGGATGGAAATAACGGTATGTGCCTATTTGTGAGGAAATGAGATTGGATTCCCAGATCTCCCCCACCAAGCAAGAGGGGACGAGGGCTCCTTGCCCGAATGGCTCCATCAATTTCATCTCTGATCCTTTATAACGTCCTCCCCGTCCCTCGCTTCCTCTCCCTCGTCCCCGCTCGTCCGTCTCCTCGACCTGCGCTGCTCTCTTGCACCCGATCACACTCGATGTCCTTGGATCACTTCCCCATCTTTGCCGAGCGTCGCTTTCAACCCAGCGAGAGGTCCTCTTACCCGTCTCACGATCACCTTATTCCATCCACTTCCTCGTGGTCTTACCCTTCCAGGTCCTCACCCGACACCCACACCGCCTTCCCGCAGCAGATTCACTCCCCCTGGAACACTAATCAATACTCCCCCTGGAACACGCCCTCCGTCTCCTACTCCTCCCCACCGCCTCCGTCCCCTCCCCCTTATGTCGCACTGAACTCGGCGTACCGACACTCACCGTTCACCCTCTTCCCTCATTCCGATTACTCGTCCTCTTCCTCTCGCTCCATCGTCCCGTCCCTTCCCTCTTCTTTATCGCCAACCCCATCCTCCGTCCGCTCAGCTCAAAATAGCTTATCCTCGATCGTTCCCAACCCAAAGTATGACTCTCCGTGGGGCGGTGGGCTCTACACTATCGATGATCCGGAAACATCAAACTCCGAACGGCCTGCAAGCAGTGTGGCTACGTCCCCTTCAGCACGCGCTTCTTCCATCGCTTCTTCTGCCAGCATCCCCCCAGTCAAGGTAGAGCCAGAGGACTTTGTCGCCGCAGATTGCTTTGTCATGGAATTCTCCTCTCCAACCCCGGCTGCTCAGGCCAGCAGCTCCCTCGCTCCCCCGACAGAGGTTCCTCTCCGCGCCACACAGGCCAGCAAGGCCATGCGTAAGATGATGGGCGTCTTCCGCCTCAATCCCTTTTCCATGCACGAGAGTAGTGGCCAACTTACCACAACTTGGACAGGCGAGGAAGCTGGTCCGCTCGAGGAAGAACCCCAGATGTTCGAGTTCCAGCTCGACCTGCCAGGCTATGAGCGCGTGGACACAGATCCCCTTCAACCGCAGCCCCCGCCCCCAGACAAGGTCGGCGGCGATCTTGACGACGTTGGGAACTGGGCAGAGTGCAACGAGCCGCCCATCCATTACTCGACCGCCTCCCACGCCGGCTGGATCGGAAATGACTCCCCGGCGACTTATACATCATTGCCCTCGCTACGTCCCTACAGTCCGCATCCGCCTTTCCACTCCCCGTCCCCGCCCTCTCTCTCGCCTCGCAGAACTTCCTTAGATGACGCTTCGTCAGATGTAAGCTCATTTAGATCCTCTGATAAAATCGCATTGATCGCATTATACTATAGTACGCTTCTTACACGCTGCCCGTGCCAAGTAGCTGCGCTACTTCGATCGATAACCTTCCCTCCATCTCAACGATGGCACGGCGGTGGTCGAATGCGACCAACCTTCAGCATCCCTTTATGATATAGACTTGCAGCACTCGTTAGAAGAATTCCCGCAAAGCACACTCAGTGTACCACTCCCTGCAGCTCCTGCTTGTTGCTTTATACCTCGCAGTACACGCCACGTCTTTCAACCTCCTCTTGATGTCTTGTCCCGGTCTTTTTGGGTATCCTTTCAATCATGGACAACATCGCACTTGTTCGACAGGTTGGAACGCATGTAGTATAAAGCAAATCATTCATACGTTACATACACATCATGTTGCATCTTGCATACCTTCACGTCGTGCTCCATCATCGCTCAGTTGCCCATTGCCGCCGAAATGCATATCACCCCCTCAAGAGTCAAGACCACGGAAAATACGCCACGATGAACTTTGCCCTTTGTTTCATTTCGCATTCCGCTTCGAATGTGCTTCTTTTCTGTGCTTCTAGAGGATATGCACATCATGTCATGACCTTGGCGCGATCACGTCAGTAATAGGCCAGTTGGGACTCGCATCGACGGTGCGCCTTGATAGGGATCCACACTTTCGCTTGTTTCCGATCGGTTCGATAACCCGTCACGTTGTGCATCATGCCATGCCATAGTGCCCCTACGACAAAACAAGGCATATGGTGCGCCGTTCGGTCGGTGCCATCGATTCCGTACGGTCGAACATCGACGGAACGGGATCCATCAGACGCTAAAAATCATAAATAAACAAAACCAAAAATAAATAAATAAATAAAATGTGAGTGAATGAATGAAACGATGGGAGAAGACAGAAGCCGTCTACATGCCATGTCTGGAATCCGGATCCTCCCCCCCGTCAGACTTGGGGCTCTTAGGTCCGCACAAAAACCTTGGTGCCCACGCCCGGCGGGGGGTTTGACCCGGATGAGGGGTAAAGGGGGTCCCGGGTCCTTGGGGACGGCGGAGGGATGGCGTTATGGCATTCACCATGCTTCCATCACGACGACGGGCGGGCGTCGTATGGATACGTGGTGGACATGACCGCAGGAACGCAGTACGATGAGGCACCCGTGGGGTTTCCATATGTCCTTCCTTCTTGTCCGGTGTCCGTTGCCGATCCACATGCCAGTGATGGCGGGAAAATGCGGGCATGCGTAGCTGACCGAGCTTGAGAAGGACGGTCAGAAGACTCGGGGCGCAACACGCCTCACGCAACAACGAATCGACGCGAAATGGAGAAGGAAGGGTACGTGACGTTCGAGACCCGGCGAGGTCGTCCGCGTGTCGCCAACGATCGCCATCGTGGTCGTTTCGCCGGTTCGACGTGGATCCGACGTTTTTCCAGAGTCCAGGTGCAATGTACCACGCACCCCTTTGTCTTCCCGGAACACGCCTCTTCCCGAGTTCGTTGCTCTTCCATCGTCCTTGCTCGGCGCAGCGGACCTGGCTCTGGTTGGCCAAGTCGGTGATCGCCGCGCGACGACGTAAGAGGCCGCAAAGCAAAAGATGGGTTCGCGTCGACGAATATCAACGGGTACCTCGACCATGACGCACGCGATCAACCAAGACGGATCCGTAGGGGCACACGTGTGACGTGTCCGCCGACCATGTGTCCGTCGGACTCCACCAGTGAATAGAGCCCGTGAGCTGACACATCTTTTTTTTTCATTCATTTTGCCTCTCTTTTGTGTCTCGACGGTGCCAAGTACACATTGTGGGGCACGAGCGGTTATTTATGAACGACCCCGCCAAAAAGAAGTGTTCGAATAAGCGCCAAGGTAGCATGGAGATATCCCTGATCCTGTGCATGCGGCGTAGAATGCCCTCCTCGTGGACCTTGTTGAGTGTCCACCGAGTGCGAATAATTTGACGCCCGGGTCCGGGCAACCTTGTGACACACTCGAATTCCCCCGTCTTTTTATTTTTGTCGACCTCCTCGACCGTGCAACTATGATGGTATTAATACACTGACGAGGACAGCCCCCAAGCTTGCACTGTCGAGATGTGGAGTCGGCGACACTCGTACATCATGATCATGATCAGGATTGAATTGAACTGATGGTCCGGAAATACCCCGTTATCTATGCCTTGTGGGTGCCACAGAAAGCTCGGCGCTCGCCCACGCGGACCAAGCCTCGAGGAAAAAAATTCACGAGACCCACGCTCTGTTCTTTACACGATGGGGAGACTGTGTGGGCGTGTGGGCGTACTAGGCCGCGAGGTTGAATGTGACCCTTTGTGCGAGTGGTACGATCGTACGCTATGGACGCATGTCGAAACACACGGTCAGCACTCCCCGTTCGCAGACTGCTTTTTGGTAGATCCCCGTCGCCACGAGGCGCGGCGTACACAAAGGGATGTAATCACTGACACTGTCTATATAAAAAATTCAGCCCCGACGCGAGGTGCATCATCACTGTCTTTTCCGAGCGAAACAGTACACGTGATCACCAGGGGAGAATGTCAGATTGCAATTTGGCGGTCACCGAGTTTCCCCGAACCCGAGACAAGCGTCCAGTACCTGGCGCCGGACTCCCGGAGGAATGGAGATGAAGAGATGACATGTGATTGAGATGTTTTAGAACAGCGCCGAGTTCATTTTCGCATGGCTCGACCGCGTTGGACCACGAATCAGTCACAACACCGGATTCTTGAATTTGATGACTGGCCCTGTGGTTCCACCGTGTCCCATCGGGAAGGCAACCCATGTGTATATCCGGTCGAGGGCGTGGTTTTTCGTGGTCGTCCTGACTAAAAAGGGATCTCGGACATTGTCGTCTTTAAGCCTGCATTTCAGGAGATAGCGTAGTTTACCTTCGCGAGACTTTAGAGACCTTTTATTTCCGCCAGGAGCAACTCGTCTGGAATGTCTTTGTGAAGTTCGCGTGTCAGGCTTTCAGGCCCCCGACTAATTGGCCAATGTCTAGATCTGTTTGGTTTAGACGTGAAGGAAAGGATGGGATAATGATGAGCAATCCTTCGTTCGTACTTATCTGAAAAGGACATTCGATGGTCTGACTGATTGAAGAGATAGTTACAATTGTATCTTGCCTATCAGACTTGGCGGGTGATAGTTTAGTCGCGGTCAAGGGCATGATCGGTTCAAGTAATTAACATAAAATAGAGGCACACCCTGAGGTACGTTTTCAATATTGGCGATCGGCACTCGTGCGCGCGATATCAGTGACATGCGTCACAAAGGGAGTGACCGTACCTCAGTCAATTCAAAGGACTCGTTTAGGTGCAGGTTATATGTTCCTGGTGTCACCTAGATATGGGAATACTACTATGTAGTTTCGTCTGAGCGGCAGTAGTGCTGAGATTATGATAACCGGAGCAGGCAATGAGCAACGTCCAAAGTTGAAGACCACTGTCAGTCCAGATCTGCGTCGACGGTCAACATGACGACGGACGATGTCTCGGTCCTACACGCACGTTCGACATTGCAAGAGACGAACCGATTGTTACCGAAATAACATGCCGGGGGTAGCACGGTCTAAGCGGACTTTTTTTTTCTCGATCAAGGAGAAATACCGGGGATGATTACTTGGCCCGTCGGCAGAGTCGCAGGTGTTGGACCGGCATAGCATGAACTTGTGCGCGCGGGCTCCTCCCCGCCCGTGCAACGAATCTTTCACTTGCATGCTTCAACGCTTCAGTTCCAAGCTGTGGTGACTCTGCGTTTGCGCCAGGGAAGCAGATGCCGGATATGGACTGTCGTCGAACGGTATCTCAATCGCCCTGATTACGCAGGTGAAACCAGGGAAGGGGCAGCGTGTACATGGTGGTTTGAAGTCCGACTCGCGCTCGGAACTCCGAAGCGCACTGCGTGCATAGAACATGCACGGACTGAGCTGGAAGAAGACGGGCCATGTTTAGATACAGGGGGAGTTCATTTGCAGAGCCTTGAGAGGCGGTCACGCTCGTCTCTTGTCTGTATCGGACGATGCCACCAGGCGCGGCCTCTGTGGCTGGACGGACCGGCTGCCGGCATTGTTACGAAAAAGGAAAGGAAACCCACGCGACAGCCACGAGAGCCGAGAAGTGTCAAGTAACCACGTGAGCGGAGAGATCATCCTCACTCCAACTGAACGAGTTCATACCCCCTCATCCTCTCACTCTATCTCCAAGCACCCTACATCCAACCCCTCTCTATCTCAATCCTCTCTGAAATATCCATTTTGATGTTCGATATCGAAGAATGTACCCATGGCAGACGAAGAAGCATCGACGTCGGCGGTTTAGCGCTCGCACTTGAAAACCAGGGCCTGGGACATGGATGGGGCAGTTGGGACCAAGTACAGGAAGGAGAGACCCGGTACGCTCATTTTTCTCAAGATTAAAACTTTTCATTCTCATCCGCGCCCAGCTACGCCGAATTGCTCTACGAGATGTATGCGCAGACGCACACAACCGTCACTCATCACGATATGGATTCGTACGTCTATCTCCACTACTCGGTCTTCTCGCCTCGCTCAGTGAAATCTCCTAGGTCTCCGATGGAGATCCCTCCCGAGACCCGCACACGCTTAATTCGGGGACTTGATAGCTGGCACTTTGAGCCTCACAAACTGCCGGACGAGGAGGTCCTCTTCTGTGCTCAGCTTCTGTTTGAGAGTTTGTTTCAGATAGAAAACATGCAAAACGATGCGGGCGTTTCTCTCAGTAGGTGTTGCATGCGTTGTTACGTTTCATGTGACATCTCATACGTTGATCATCACAGGTGACATTTCAATCTTCCTGAAGCACCTCCGCCGTCTGTACTGCGGACGGAATTCCTATCACAATTTTCAACATGCATTAGACGTCCTGCAAGCATGTCATGCATTCTTGTGTGCTGCAGGCGTCGTTCCTCCCGCCTCCTTCCTATGCCGCGATTTCCCCCCATGGCGGCCAGATAAGAAAGAAGGCCGCCTTGTGTCCGACCTCGAAAACGTGGATCTTTTTGCCCTCTTTATCGCGGCCATCGGCCATGATGTCGGTCATCCTGGCTTCACAAACATGTTCATGGTCCGTCTATCGCACGACCGACGTTTATCAACACTAATCCGTCATTGACATTTGACCCCTAGAAAAATGCAGATGCGCCCCTGTCAGCTGTTTTTGACGGGAAATCAGCTCTGGAGCACATGCATTACGCAATCCTCATCCAAGTTATGCGCCACCATGGTCTCGGCAGTCTGCTCGATCGACCGAATGGGGGCCAACTATTCCGAAAAACGCTTGCCGGCATCGTACTCGCAACCGATATGGGCGTTCACTTTGAATTCATGACGAATTTTGGACTCCTCTTGAGTGGCAAGGACTTCCCTTTGACCCACCGCAAATTACTGTTGTGCCAGGCACTCATAAAGTGTGCCGATATCAGCAACCCGGTATGTTCCTGGGACATCTTTGAGACGTGTTTTACTCACCCATGTGTCAGAGCCGGCCCCCCGGAGTATCGCATTATTGGGCGAATGCATTGATGGCGGAGTGGAATTGCCAAGCATCGCTGGAGAGGCTGTGGCAGCTTCCGCCGTCGGTACAGCCCTCGGAGACACCTCTAGCTCAAGTCCGAGGACAAATTTTCTTCGTAAGCACGTTTGCAAAACCACTGCTCGATATTACGGCCAAGGGCATCCCAGGTCAGGAACAGCGTCACGTTGTCTATTCGTCTTGACGCTCACCATGTCTTCAGAGATGCTACAGTTCGCCGATCAATGTACCTCGAATCTGGCCATGTGGGAGGCTCGACGTCTCGAGTTGACGTCTACGACGGAAGTCCCCAGCTCGACCCCAAAGACGGTCGCACCGGCCCGATCGCCAGCGGATTTTCTTACATCATTCCCTCTCACGTTGCCCACCTTTGTCCTGAGTTATCAGGACGATCAGCACCCGCCCGTGGAATGGCACACCTATTCGCCATCCTCGCCATCCTCCTCTTCCTCGTCCGAAGTGATTCCCGACACTCTACTTGCGGACCAATCTTCCGCACCCGTATCGCCCGCGCCATCGACCAGCTCGACGTCGTTCATCCTCGCCCCTCGTTCTTCGTCGTCCAGCCTGGGCGCGACTTCCACCAGCGAAGCTGCGGCGGCGATGCGGGCAGCATACGAAGCGGGCATACGCAAGAAGCGGAGCTTCTATACCCGATACTCGTGGACGGCAGACGTGAGTCCCATGTCCTCCATGACGAACCTTCACGCCGCCATTCCCAAGGCGGTGATGGAGAACAATACCACGCCCGTCGATAGCCCGAGCTCGCCCTACGTTACCCCTGTTGGCGTCGTTTCGCCCAAGCAAGAAGTGCCTTGTACCGTTGGCTCGGTTCAATGACAATAAGACGTACCATCGTGAGCAATTGCACGTGCGCTTTCGGAGTATGGGATGGGAGGTGATCTGTGTGCATACATCCAAACGCACAGGACGCGCCCGACCTCGATCCGTGGAAACGGCGCGTGTGCACGTCGAGTGTCGGGAGATGCCCATCGTTTCTTTTTCCTTTTTCGAAAGGGAGACAGGTATTCTAATCTAATCCCCAGATAGTCTCTTTTTTGTTTTCCCTCTCTTGTTCGTTCGTCAGACTCGTTTGGGCGTCGGCCATTTCAAGTTCACCTCTGTTGTTTTGCATAGGAAGTTTTGCGTCTTTTCCTTGGTTTCAATCGCACCCCATGTATCATGACCACGTTTTATGATAACGTACAGTTAGTACGACAATCATTTCCCGATCCATGTGTAATACAAAGCAGAGCCAAAAAAAAATAGAAAATGGACAAGACGTCGCACGTCCCATCTGGTAGCGTTGTGAGGTTGGGCTAGTGGGGAAAAGAGGGGATGAACAAAGCGTACACCCCTCTTTGTGTTGCGTGAGAGGGAACCCTGCTATCTTTGGGAGTGGAGACATGATTAAACGAGTACGTGGCCGGTCGTTCGATCTTACACGTTGCGAGTTTTGACGGACATCCGTAACAGCAAACCAGGAGCCTGGAGGTGCATTACCTGTGCAAGCATCATGATTTTGTTATGATCGCGAATTTGGGTGACGTGAGATCAGGTTATCAGCATGCAGACAGGAGCAGCAGCAAGGTGATATGGCGAGTATACCAAAAAAGACGCCACTTAAAGCCATTCTATTCCCATCGAAGTGCAACAAAGCGAGACAGAGTTACTACCCATCCCGCTTTTTGCTCGGATTGTAGAGTCGCTAACATACATACTATCAGTGTACAAAGCACGAGGAGAGATAAAGAATCGATTGTGCTACAAACGATAACCTTGTCATATCACCCCAGGGTTATAGCCTATGACGTAACTTCCCTCTCCACTCTTCCCAGGAACCTGAGGAGCTCCATGACCACTCGATCAGGTGTCTCTTGTTGAACCCAATGCCCCGCACCCTCGATCAGCACGACGTCCTCGTCCTGCATCCTAAATAGTCGTTTCATCATATCCACCTCACCAGGTTTCTGGAACACGCCCCAATCGCGCGCGCCAGAAACGAACGCCGCAGGAATGGTCACTTTACGCTGCGAGAGTGTGATGAGCCTGTCCACCAGTTCCGCTGGCGGCGGCGCGAGAAACACGCGGTAACAGTTGAGCCCGCCCTGGAATCCCGTGCGCGTAAACTCGGACGCGTACACCCACCCAGCCTCGGCTTCGTCCGCGGACCACGTAAAGCCTGGATTCTGGCTTGCGTGTCGATCGACGACCTGCCGCATGTTTTCGTGCGCTGGCATGACGTAGTATTCTGGAAGTGAGCCTAGATCGCGTGCGATCACGTCGATCGTGGCGAAAGGGTTCGATGCACAAGGTAATGGATGCGCCGTGTTGCCCTCCCACGCACCACTCTTCATGTGGTAGAAGCGACCGAGAAAGTGGTAGAGATCTTCTTGGCCTTCTCCAAGAAAGTCTCTGTTGGCATCGCGAGTCGAGTTGTACATAAAATAGTGTTTCCTGGGAGGTGTGAGGGCAGCGAGGGCCGTGGCGACGCTGGCAAGAACTTGAGCGACCGTTGGGTTGGGTGAACTGGTGGTACCCGCAGTATCAGCAGGATCTCCACGATTGGGGGGATGCGGGGGTTGTGGCTGTCCCGCCCCTTCCACTCCCACGGAAGGAGCGCTCATGAAGACGACAGATCGAAAGAGCTCTGGGTGAGCGATGATGCAATGTCCAGCGACGATGGACCCGAAATCGTGACCAACGAGCATGGCAGCAGAGCGATGCCCGAGAGCTTTGATAAGGGAACAGGCATCCTCTGCAACGTTGAGGGGGTGGAAAGGTGCGATCGGGTCGTCATACTGAATCTGTGTGGGGGTCTCGCCGTGTTTCATGACGGTACGCCCGTAGCCCCGCAGGTCGGGGGCAACAACATGATAGCCTCCACGGGCTGCAGCGAGGGGTGCGAGGACTTTGCGCCATGAGTAAGCGAGCTCTGGGAAGCCGTGCAACAGCAGGATCAACGGAAGTGAGCCAGGTTCGCTTGTAGCGTTTGGGAAGGCCTCGATGAAGTGCGTTTGTAAACCGTCCCGATCATCAAGTGTTATCGTACGCGAACGCAGCGTGCAGTCCAGCTGGGTCTGATCCAAGTTCTGCAAAGGGAGTGGATCCATGATCATGCGTGAAACAGGAAGCACTAACTGCGGAATTTTTGGGGAAGGGGCTCAGAGTAAGCCAAGCGCGGGAATATGCTCGGACCTTGGGCTATGCGTCCAAATGAGGTTATTTGAAACGATAGTAAGCCCTTGTTGGACAAGAATTTCCCCTCATGTTCATCAAACCAGTAAGCTGAGCGTACCGTTGAACGTGCAAGGGCAAACCACAGTGAATACGTACAAAAGCTGGCCGCCCGGTGGGCTCGTGTTCAGACAGGGCTCAGGATAAGGTTCTAGGCTGCCGAACCCTAGTGAGCATGTGAAAGTCGTCGGTCTAACAATACCACCGTGTCCTGTATTGGTGGAGGAAAGTCGACGGCGACTGCTTCCTATTGGCCGGGAAAGTGGAGTGAGTTAAGCGACTGCAATTATATCCGGACGACAGAATGCCTGTTGGACGCCTATCTTTAGAGAGTAAACCGAGCAATATAGATCAGGGATTGATAACATATTCGGGCAGGCACGTGTTGAACCATCAATATCTTGATAGCTCGCCTCGAATAACGCCGCGAGCCAATCAAGGTGATGGAACGAGGATACACCATGGTCGAGTTCATGTAAGAGATGCAGGGTTCTGGGCCTGACCTTATCGATGATTCCTGGCCGCAGGGTCAGTTCAGAGGCGAGGGGGCTTTCGAGCTATGCAAGGCAATGCAACCCACCCCAGCTCCAAGCAAGCGGTGTCCAGACGACGAGGGCGATCAGCTGAATCGAATCAGGATTGTCATTCACTTGGGCGCAGATTTGGACTTATTTGGTTCACCCTCAACCCAGGATCGACTACTTAAACCGACCTTGTCTCTTCTCCCATCTTCATCCTCACCGTCCACGACCCACCCAATCTAAAAGTCAGTCTCACCGCTCAACTACGCCTTTGTTCTCCACTCATCCGTCTTGCCAGAACCCCGCAATGTGTGGTATCTTTGCCTACTGCAACTACTTGAAGGACAAGGTGAGCATCTTATCACGCGCGACGTTGCCTCTCGTCATCTGCTCGCGCATATATGTGCGTTGCGAGCCGCATCAGTTACCCACGTCACTACTGCACTGCCGATTTGCCATATATGGAATATCCAAACTCACTCGATACATCTCTAGGACCGCAAGGAACTCCTTGAAATCCTTTGCAACGGACTCGCTCGCCAAGAATACCGTGGTTACGACTCGGCTGGTATTGGTATCGATGGGGACAAACCAAGCCAAGTTGTCTATTTCAAGGAGGTCGGCAAGGTGGCTGGACTGCGCAAGCGTATTGCCGAGTCCGACATCGACACGACCAAAGTCTTCAAGTCCCAAGTATCCATTGCCCACACTCGTTGGGCCACTCACGGACCTCCTTCTACGACGAACTGTCACCCTATCCGCGCTGGTACCAGCGACGAATTTATTATTGTGCACAACGGTATCGTTACCAACGCCACCGCCCTCAGACAGGTTCTGCAGAGACGTGGCTACAAGTTCGAAACAGAGACTGATACTGAGGCCGTCGCCATTCTCACCAAATATGTCTGGGATTCGCAGCCTGATAAGCGTCTCACGTTCACTGCATTGGTCAAGACCGTCTTGAAGGAGCTGGAGGGCTCGTTCGCCTTTGTCTTCAAGTCGGTTCACTTCCCCAATGAAATTGTCACCGCTCGTCGTGGCTCGCCCCTTCTGATTGGTGTCAAGACCGACAAGAAACTCAAGGTCGACTTTGTGGATGTCGAGTTTGCTGGTGCGGATGCCGATACCAAGGCGGTCGATACTCGTAAGTATCCTTTGTCGATCTTAGTGTTATCTTCACTCACCTGGGCTACAGTCGAGCCACCTACTTCTCCCACTTCTCGTCTGGCACCACCCTCTTTAGGCCCCAAGATCTCTCGTAGGCATTCTCGTAACTTCATCGCTGAAGATGGTACACAGCAACCTATCGAATTCTTCATTGCTTCGGACGCGGCCGCCATTGTCGAGAATACGAAGCGCGTCCTGTATCTCGAGGATGATGACATTGCCCATATCTCTGATGGCCAACTTCATATCCACCGTCTCCGACGGGGCGAGGGCCAAGCCGATACCCCCGCGACACGCAGTATCGAGACTCTGGAGATTGAAATTGCTGCGATCATGAAGGGCAAGTTCGACCACTTCATGCAGAAAGAGATCTTCGAGCAACCGGAGTCCGTTGTCAACACCATGCGTGGACGTGTCAACTTCGACGATTACAAAGTAACACTCGGTGGCCTTCGCTCATACCTTCATATCATTCGTCGCGGCCGTCGTATCGTGTTTTGTGCTTGTGGTACAAGTTACCACTCCGCTTTGGCGACACGTGCTATCTTTGAGGAATTGACGGAGATTCCCGTCAGCGTCGAACTTGCCTCTGACTTCCTGGATCGCAAGACACCAATCTTCCGTGATGACGTCTGTATCTTTGTTAGTCAAAGTGGGGAGACGGCCGATACTATCCTCGCGCTGAGGTACTGCCTTGACCGCGGAGCTCTCTGTGTTGGTGTTGTCAACACCGTCGGTTCCACTATTTCTCGTGAGACACACTGCGGTGTTCACATTAATGCTGGTCCTGAAGTTGGTGTCGCGTCAACAAAGGTACGATGCGTGTTCCTCGCTTGACTTTTCTGTGTCTGACCTTCCCAACAGGCATACACTTCCCAGTACATTGCATTGATGCTCATGGCACTCCAGTTGTCCGAGGATCGTATCTCTTTCACACCACGTCGCAATGCCATCATTGATGGCCTCCGAGCGCTCCCAGGCCAGATCAAGACAGTGCTCGATCTTGACGGGAGCTTTCGAGATCTCGCAACCGGCGTGCTTGCGAACTCTCGCAGTTTATTGCTTATGGGACGAGGATACCAGTTAGTTGCCTGTTGTTGCCTCTATGAACTAAGCTCACAGGTCTTTTAGGCACGCTACCTGCCTGGAGGGAGCCTTGAAGATCAAGGAAATCAGTTATATGCACTCGGAGGGCATCCTCGCGGGTGAACTGAAGCACGGTCCATTGGCCTTGATCGACGAGAACATGCCCGTGATCATCATCATGACACAGGATTCGTTATACCCTAAGGTTCAGTCAGCCTTTGCACAGATTACCGCTCGCAAAGCCCACCCCATTGTCGTGTGCAATGATGGCGACAACGACATTAAGCAGGGTGTCAAGACCATCCGAGTACCCAAGACTGTCGATGCTCTGCAAGGACTCTTGAACATCATTCCTTTGCAACTCCTTAGTTATCACTTGGCTATCAAGAATGGGTTCGATGTTGACTTCCCGAGGAACTTGTGAGTACAACAAGTTTTGTTCCGCTGATTATTGCTTATTATGCTCTCAGGGCCAAATCTGTCACCACTGAGTAAATCCGAGATGGGAATCCGCTTCATCGCTCTCGCCTGAGAGGAAGCAGCTGTATTGAGTTCTGGACTGTGAGCCGTTGGTGTACGCTCGTTTGATGGACACGTTTCTGGTAGTCGATAATGGACGCTTTGGCATTCAATGGACGGTCTTTCACTACGTTCAAAACATACCTCATTTCCCTTGTTTCCATCTTCGTCATTGCGCTTGCTGTAACTCTACTTTGTCAAACGTATATGATGTTGTAGGCGTGACGATAGTGAGTGTCGACGTCAGGAAGGATATACTCAGATTCGATGGTCTGACATTGGGATGCTCCAGCTGCATAAGCTACCCAAGAGTGCACCTAATTTCGTCCTCCGCCCGGATAAATGGGACAAGTACGTTCGCCCGCAATAGTAAGGAGCACGAAAGAAGAAACTATAAGCGGTTTTCCTGTTCCTTCGGTGCTCAAAAGCGTCGTCGACGCGAAGCATGTAGGGAGCAAAAGAGAATGAACATTGAGGTGCGTGCATGTAATGTCGTAGGTGAAACAGACTTCCATCCTTGGGAGGACACACTCTTGATTGGTAGGCTCCCGGTTCATCTGACCATTGCCGATCCGCTCGCACATGGATGCACCGGCCACCTGACAGACGTCTCGAGGGGTGCATATAGGTATGAGGTGTGCGCCACATAAACGGAAGCCACCCACTTTATTTTCGTTCCCTTATCCCCCCAGTTTTCATCTTTCCCTCATTCCCCCGCGGCGTCGCCCGCTCTCTTGCGGCCTGGTCTCGCAAGAGTTCCCCTTCCCGCCTCCACTCTCTCTTCTCGTATGCATCATACTCTTCTTTTGCATCCATCCATCGTTCCTGGACGTCCTTCACGTCCGCAGCCATCGGCCCTGCAGCTGTGGTGAACAACGGGTACAGATTTGGCCGGGCAGACGCAGCTGTGGAACCGGAATCGAGAGTGCCTTTGGGTGCTGGCGCATCTTTGGGCGGGACGTAGATGTAGCCCGTCGCGCGGTCGATGGCACGGGACAGGTGTAGCATCGAGTTCTTGTCCTTGTGTGTATGACGAATCGGCCCGCCGTGCAACAAGAATGCGTGATGGAGACAGTGGCTTACCTCGACAGCGAGCGTTTCGAACCCGACAAGGCTATAGTCTTCGATCACCGATATCAAGGCCATGTTCAGCGCCGCGAAACGCGGCGAGGTCGTATTCAAGGCGTTCTCTAGGTAGGACAGGTCTTGCACCTCGGTATAGAAATCGAGATTAAAGTCTGTGGGTGGTCATTCAGGGGGGCCCACGCAGCTATGTGTTCAAGAAACCCGACTTACCGAGATCGCCGTACTGCGAGAGAATGTCGATTTTGGAGAGCACGTTGATATGTGGCAACTCGAGCTGGAGCATGGTTCGCAGAGAGAGGAGGAGAACGGACACGTACTTGGCGGGATCCGTCACGTAGTGGGCATCACACAGATGAACGGCTGCCAGCTGGCCAAAGACGATCGCACGTCGTAAAACGCTGGTCTCTACAGGAAAGCAGTGGTCACGCACCCGGAACCCGAGCTTGGACAGTTTCTGGATGATGCGTTTCAGAGAGCCGTGGATCGTTCCCAGCTCGACCTGTCCTGGGATGTCGAACAGGACATACGCGTCCGGCCCCAGCGCGTTCAGTCTCGCCTCGAGCCAATCGAGATTCGCTTCGAGATATTCCATGCAATACAGCATGCCACCGTTGGGACCTAGTTCATGGGCATCCATGGCGTCTTGGAGGGTGATGAGTGACGCGATGTCGATGGCGCATGGATATGGGATGTTATCGTTCGCAGGATCGAGGTTGATGATAGAGATGGGGCGTTCGAGGGCAGTGAACAGTTGGTATTTTCCATAACAATAGGTCGATTTCCCGCTTCCTGGAGCTCCACAGACGATCTCGCCAAATGGCATGGTTGTGAATTGAAGTGGCGGTGCACAAGGCTATCTAAGCACCGATCTGTACGTACAGAATCATTGATATACCTCTCACTTCGTTCATCGTCTTGTGCAGCGCGAACGCCGCGCGTGTATGGTCCAGACGGTCCGACCTGTTCACCATGTTGTCATAAAAAATCAATGTAATCTTGTTTGCTTCTCCATCATCCACCGTCCCGATCACAGAACGAAATCCATCGCCGACGCAAGATGAATAATCTCGTCTGGACACTCTTCGTCTCCGACAGGTGTATGGCAAGCAGAAAGATATGCAGACTGCGCGTTCGGTAGTTCGCATCGCATAATGTGTTCGATCGTATTATCGTAAAGTGTTCATCGGAGAGCGCGAACGCCGACTTGAACGGCTCTTTCCGGTTTGGGATTCCATGACATGCAAAATGAGCCCATTGGTTTTTCTTCAGCTCTTTCACGACCCGAGGGGTGCAGGAATCTGAACCCTCAATACACGTGAATGTGGCGAGACCATCGACCCGCCGACCAATGTTCGCCAGTTCTGCCCCCACCGAATGCAACTCAGTTTCTCCGATGGCATTCGCTTGACCGATGCCAACGAAGCATTGTTCTCTACTAGCAGAGTTCGATGTTTCGTTCTGTCTAGCACGGATGAGGGCGATCAGGGTGGAGGTATGTATATGATGAGATATAGAAGTCGGCAAGCCCCTGTTGGCCCTTCCTATATGGTCCGGCAGCATGGACGGGAAGAAGAGAGAATTCGGAAGTGGGGAACCACCAAATACGTGATTGCGTGGGATGGAATGTCTGAAGGAAGTCGACGATCGGGGAAACCACCTTATCCCAGAGTTTCCGCAAAACGACTGCGACATGTATAGTAATCCTCATCATATTTGCCCAGCAGCTGGCTCAGCAACTCCCAAGCATGTCATCCGTAACAAGTTGTCCGTGGGGAGCTTCACCCACATGTCTCCATCATCTTCATCACCTTCCCTGTAAAGCAGAAAACAGATGTATTCCTTTCCAAACACCAGCTTCCCTTGCTCCCAATTTCGCGCAGCGTGGTGGTTGATAATGCATGCTGAGAGTTGTCGAGCACCCTGAAGGATTTCGAGGCGAGTGGACCCACATTCCACGACAAGATCTCCGACCCTTCCCAAAGAATTTCCATCGTCACATTGTACATTGTTCCAGGTACACATGGATTTTTCCTTGCCGCTCTGGGCCAACAAACGAACGGAACTTCGGCGGGATAGGAGGCAATGACTTCAACGACAATTCCTTTGCAGTGAGCTTGATTTCCCGCACCCCAGCTCTATCCTTCCATATATCGACTTCAAACTTGGAGTATGATTCAGGGGATGAAATGAAATGAAAGTGATCCGTGGAAGGTTGTCCGAACCATGCGAAAACATCCCACCTCGGATACCTTGCCACGATAGCTTCTAAAAGCCGAAAAAAAGCTTGCTCTCCCTCCCCATATGCGATGTGCAGGTTGACGTGGAGTAACCCAATGAGACAGCAAGCCCTGTCTTCGATTCGAGTTGTCTTTCGCTTCGTGGCCCAGGACATGATCTCCCACAAACTACAATCCCAGATCCCTCGAGTGTTATCGAGTACTGCCTGAGGAATACCAGTGATGCTCTTGAGATGGAGCATGATCTGGTCAAATTTCCTACGTCGTCGATCTCTGCGGGGGCCAAGGGCCGCCAGTTCTCGTCGTAGAACTTGAGTCGTTCAGGAGCTAAGAGCTCCTGGAGGGTCCAACCCCGCGTAAACCATGAGCCGCTAGCCCAGTCTTCGCACGACGTAGACTCTGCCATGTAGACCATACAAACATGCGAGTTCCCATACCATTTGTACATCGCATGGATGATCTCGCTGCGCTCAGCCGGGTTCGTTTCATCTATACAGCAAGTGTCTACCCAGGCTAACTTATGCCCGAGATTGCGGGCCACTTTGCAGAACCCAGAGAGCTTCTGGAACTTGGATATGTTATGTTTCCGACCAGAAACATCTTTGAACGTGGGTTCATCGGCTTCCTTGCCCCAACGATGAGATAAGGTATCGTATTTCACGACCTCTCGGACGATTTGTTGGAGAGCAAGCATGTACATATTACGAGGGGACGGCTCGCGTCTTGACAAGCATCCAGTCCGTTCCAAGATCTGCTCCAAGGTGACGTTCGATCTCGTCTTGGAAGATATGAAATACATCCTTGCGCGAGACAAGTTGCAGACCTGACCTGTCAGCGAAACGAATAGGTATTCCATTGTTGATATATTCTCTGAATGCATCAGCGATATGTCCGGTCTCAGTCGACTATGTACCATCACTGTTAGGTGCAGAGGACTCGGATGACCCACTTCTGAGTACTCATCGCTGACTCTATTGGTCTCTCTTTCTTCTTTCCCAAAAGAATATTTTTGAGGGATTTCATGTTGCTCAGACAGATTCTTGTTGGGGTAAATAAAAAAAGTGAGCCTATGAATGGAACGAGGTATGCATACTGACGACTAGACTGGCGAGCACATTCAAGCCGGGTGTAGAGTAAATGAACGATGTGCAGTACAGAATATATGAGAGTTAATTACCTTAAATGGTAAACTATCCCAATCTGTGCTCTGGGCCGAACCGGCACGCCCGACTGGCACTTTCATTGGTATAGACTAACTTGATCGTTCCGAACATGTAAAGCCACACGCTGTGGGTGTGTTATCCTGTGTAGTCCTCCATCACCGAATTATACGACCGAAGTCTAAGAGGGATTGCTGATCTCCTTGAGGAATGACTCGAGTTGTATGCTTCAGCCTGAGAGCAAAGTACATCGTTATTTGAACGTTATTATTACAGGAGTACACAAGCCAGCGAACTGCACAATCGAAGACAATACTACAGGCATATAGTGAAATCGACACCTAGCGACACGGCTCCTCACTTTGGCGCCTTTAGTCAACTGAGAGGACTGGGATGTCAAGGATGTAGTAACCATCTCCTCGATGGTCGTTCCGCGTGGTAGTTGTATCCCAACCTTTAGGAAGCCTCCAGGTCGAGCGCCCGTAGTGATCGGGACGGACCAACACATAATGTACGCTGATCGACGCCTTCACATCCGACGCCTTTGCCTTTTTCGCCGGTCATGGAGGTTCATCTGGATTTACTCCCTTTCGGAGCAGCTCTCGAACTCTCTCCACGATCTTGCGTATTACTACATAACCCTTCGGTGAACCTCTGTGGTCGGTGGATGTGGTCATTTGAAAGATCCAAAGGTCTGTAGTCCCTCTAGAGAAGTCGAGGTTCACCAGGAAAGAGTCAAAGAATAGTAGGTTGGGTACGTGAGGAATATAATATTTGTCATTCTGGAGATTTGCAGGAATTTTCGTGGGATCAAAGGCGACCTCCGTTTGCTGGATTTTTAAGAATCCGTCAGCTCTCGGAGCGAGGTCAGGCAATATAAAACATGGGTGGTCGCTGTGTCCCTGCAAATTCATTTTTCGGAGGGACCATACATCGTCACCTACGGTCCTCATAATAATACGGTGAGCAAGTGGCTCAAAGAGTTGTTCTGCTAAGTCCCTGGCCTCGGGGAAAGAGGAAAAGAGTTCAATCCACTTGCCCACTTCGGTCTCTCGTTCATCGAAGAATTGACGAAAAACCTGCTTGCTAATGAACACAGACTTGAAGGCGATTTGCCACGCCCCCTCATTTTCGAGCTCTTTGGCATGATTGAGAGAGACAATGAGATCATAGGATTCTCGTGGGAACTCCTTCTTACGTAGAACCTCCACAACAACATTCAGCTCGAATTCAATTGAGGATGCGCCCCCATGATACTGCTCTACAGTGCCAAAGTTAACCATTGCAGTAAGCACGTCTCGGAGAATGAGTCCAAAGCGCATGGTGAGACCATCCAAAAGAATGTCGAAAGCTTCATCTGCTGACTCGGGGGCATCCTCTCCATGAATTTTTTTCAGAAAGTGGAAGATGCCGAGAAAGGATGGCATCCCCACATTTTCATTCCTCCAGTGCTCCACTGCACTGCGCAAGTTTTCCATGATTACTGGGTAATTTACACCGAGACGTATGCTGTACAGCAGGGCACATTAGATATGAAACCTCCTGCCATCACATAGTATCTTACCTTTGTGTGAGCTCTTCATGAGTCCATAGTGGGAACCCAGTGAAAAATGGAGTTCGAGCCTTCCGCCACACCTGGTACCGCTCCTGACGAAGGGATGGCGCTTGAACAGGGAAGCACCATGTATAAGCAGTCGCGGCTATTGGAGGCTCCCCTTTGTCACGAATGTCGGAGAGTGACCAAATGAACGGAGGCCTAGCCAAATTAGTCGACGGGAAAGGGAGCACATGATACATTGCTGCCGGTTTGGCGACAAAAACACCATCATGGCGAAAGAGGATGGAGTCCTGCATGTCAGACACATGCAATAGGACAACTTGCTTCTTTTGCAAGAGACAGATGAGGAGGTACCAGATGAAGACGGTCTTCCCTGCAAACGAGAATCAAGTAACATGAACGGAGATAAGAATGAAACGTTCTCACCAATTCCTGATTGGCCTGTTATAATGACTCCTGTGTCACGTTGTTCCGCGGCCCACTCCCAAATTAGCTTCTCGGCTGCGACATAGCACTCGCGAACAAGCAGACGGTTGACGTTGATGATTCCCGGGGCAAGCTCTTTGGGACCAAGATCAAGAACCCAAGAATGCAGATGGAGGGCCTCTTCCTTGGCATTGCGCCACTTGTCTGTAAACCGCTGCCATTGTGAACTACGAAGTGGCCACTGACTGCGACAATCATCAAGCCACACCCAATTCGTAGGCTCTACGTCAACACGGGCATGGTAAACAACTATGCTAGGGTTAACCATAGGTGAGCTCACCAGAGTTAGCGGAAGCAACGCTGCGAATTAAATCGTCCATTTCTGAAGCGACCAGGTGGGCAAGAGGCTGGGGGCAGGTAGTCTGGTGACTGGGAAATCTCAGAAGCCGTGACATCCGGTTCCCGATGTCCTCATCCCCGTTTCCTGTCAGTCTTCCGCACCCGACTCACACAAAACTGCCCTGTGATCGATGTCTGTCCAAGGTGAGCAGCCGTGCTGGCTTTTTCTGTTATTGAGGCTTTTTTCGGATCCGGACATGCACCTGGAATTGTGGAATTCAGCCGTTAGGAGAGGTACTACCCCGTTCAATGTACATCACCCACATACAACCTAATGCCTTGTTCTCCCAGTCAACGTTTCACCGCCGACGATATACACATTCTGGACGGTGAATGTGGGTACGGACACGAAATCGCCTTTAGTTCATTCAATGCTTGCTGGAGGTAAGCACCTGATTGCAACTCGCATGCTGGCAAGTTTCTGAGAATTCGCCAATTTTAGGAGCTGATAACTTCAACACGCATCGCCGTCCTTGTTACATTATCTGAACTGTCATCGATGTGGGCCATTCCGTGGTCAGCGCAGGTGATTTGAACGCTGGGTTCAAACTGAATTCTTGCTGTGCTCCGAGTCATTTAGAATTTTACATTCGATGTCCTTTGTTTCGGCAGGCGTAGAGTCTGACAGTCCCAGCCCGAGCAGATTTGTTTCAAGTCGCACGTTTGTCTTCTTGCGCTTGTTTCCTTTGGTGTAGTATCCGAGTTGGTTAGTATATTAAACACTCGTCTGTGGTCGCTCCTCTGTCTGTTGTCCTAATCCGTGCGACAACTGAGTACTGAGCTACGCTGTCTCGGTTTCGTATCTTCTGTAGCCACAACGTTCGTGAAGGTAGATGGGATTGAAGATACAGCATTGTTTTTGGGCGCCGAAGCGATCGAGTCAACGTCTGGCTCAGAGTCCGAGTCCCGCGTTCAACTCCAAGTCTTCTTCCGAGGCAAGTCATATAGGATGCTGCGAGGATCTAAGGATTCACAAACAACGGCTTCCGTAGTTCCGACAAGGGGGGGCAGTCAATGATGCATAATTTTTATCCCCACATTACCATTACACATCGCAGATATTCTCGCATTGTATGCGGCATGCTCGACGCGGCAAACCAGAGACTGAAAGACTTTAGAGAACGATGAGCGAAACGGGCTGGTGGCGGACGGGCGAGATAATCATAGACGATCAACCCGATGTGAGTCTTTGATGTCTAGCCACGAGTTACATGAGTGGCACAAAGACAACTTGACTCTCTACGCACTAGTAGTACCGGCTACTTCACCCAAACGAGCAATAGTCACCTCTGGAAGTGGTGGTAAGTCATTTTGGACATGCCAATATACGCCACCGCCCCGTCACACGTTAAAGCTCGGCGAAAGGATAGTCCACGGAACCAATAGAATAGCATTTGAACTTCTTGAACGAGGACGGGAGTGTTCCCGCAAGTATGGCTTCCATTCGCGATTACAGAAGCGAACAGGTTTAGGCCAGAGGTGGAACGCATGTTATCCATGCGCCTTTCGTGAGGTTTCCGCGGATAAAAAGCAGTGTCAATTGTAGGAGAACAAGTTCGCAGCCGAGTCTTTGCACCATTGTACCTTGACGTGAGTGACCGGTTCAATAGCTTGCTGATCGTCTTTCCTACATCGCCCCATGCTTGTCGCGGTAAGCCAAACAGTTTTCGAAAGTTGCGCAGTCTATCGCCCGCAGTGAGGTCTTCATTTCTCAGGTGGAGTCGTTGGATGGCAGTGGTGCCAGCATGGTTTCGTTCCAGTGGCGTTGGTGGTCTGTTTATCAAATCTCGCTGACGTAATTTCATCAATTCACCCAGTTAGGTGGGCTCAATGTGGGCCACGACAGAAAACTTCGATGCTTTGAGCTCTCATGAACCTGACGAGTGACGACGAGCAAAATTGGGTCTTGCTTAGGGAACGTAGCCTCCAACCAGGTGGCTTTGGGGAGGACAGAGTCAGAATATGGTCTGTGGATTGCGTTTACGCCAATACTGCTCTCTGTTGACTGAACGACTTTAGGCCTGCTCTCCTCGGTGCACAACCGCTCTCCGATCCGCCGCCATACTCAGAGGAGGACAGCGTAGATGAATATGGAGATCTTATGGAACAAGGAACGAGTGAGCCTATGACTGACCCTCATGCGGACGAACGCCAAATCAAGCTGGATACGGATCGCAGCTTTGTATTATACCCCGGAGGTATGGAGTGACACTATCGGAATTCATACATACATTGAATCACGTTTTCGACATCAGAATCCGGCACTACGCTCGCTCGAGATGCGCTCCAGAGCGACTTGCTTGAGCTCCTCGTGTCGTTGTTCCGGAAACGCCGTTCCCTTCACTATTTCCAGGGTTTCCACGATATCATGACCGTCCTATTTCTCACTTTGCCGCAGCCTCTTCACCTCGCATGTGCAGAAAAGATGGCGCTTTATCGTGTGAGAGATGCAATGGGAGTCGGACTCGAACCAATACTTGGCTTACTGAGGTGGGATTCCAAACGTGTCTTCTACATTACCCTGATGTGACGTATGTCACGCCAGAGTACTTCGAAACTTGTTGAGGCTTGTGGATCCTGCATATGCAAAGCTCCTCGAAAAGTGCGTATCCTCAATATACCGTTCGTCTCTACTGATTACAGTGTACATCTCGATGTATAGCTGTTCACCACTTCCATACCATGCACTCTCTCATCTCCTTACGCTTTTTTCACATGACATCCCTACTCTTCCTCTGATCCAACACGCCTGGGACTTTCTTCTGTCACGAGAGCCGATTGCCGTGGTGTGGCTCGCTGCCGCTGTGAGTATACTAAATTCAACTTCTTTGTTTGCCCACAATCCTTTTTGGGATGTCATTCTGAAATCCGCCTATAGCTCGTTCTATACCGCAAACCTTCTGTCTACTTACTTGCCGAACAAGACGAAGAGGGGATGATCCACTCTTTGTTAGGAGGATTACCGGAGCTGGTTGATGCAGAACCGGAACATTACGACAGATGTGACGGTGATCTTGCTCAAGACACGTTCGTCGATGTAGACCGTGCTGTCGAAGATGGAATAACCGCCGGCAAGCCCACCACAGGATCTCATCCAAACGTCAGAGGAACGGGCCTACAGGAACATTCCACGGATATTGATGGAACGCTGGGGTCAAACATCAATGGACAGACACATATATCCCGCGAAACCTCCACGGGAGATGAGGATGAGCTTAACCAAAGCGCTATCCCGTTGGATGTGGTGCAGGACAGCGACAACATTCGAGCTAGCGGTTCTAGTCCACACTCGAAACCCCTCCCTCTTCCGGAAGAAACAGGCCAAGACTCCATGGATAGGACGCGCAGATCGACCCTAGAATTAGCCACGTCAATCGCTTTGCCTGATTCACGGCCAGCTTCCCCCGTACCTTCGCCAGTATCTTCCACCCCTGTGCAGTTGGTTGTGACATTGCCCCAGGAAGCAAGATATGTTGATAATCATCACAACCCTTCATCATCGACCTCTGATCATGCACTGCCACGTTCGCGCTCATCCTTCTCAGACATGACATGTCCATCTCCCCCAATGCAATCGCCTACCGTCGCAAACGGACACACGTCGCACTTTGACAGATCTGGTCCAAGCAAAGCAAGAACTAAACCTGCCCCGCTTTCTCTCACTTATCTTCTTCGTCAAGCGGACGACCTATTAACCACATACCCACCGTCCCACCCTTTACTACGCGTCGCTGAAATCATGGGACCTGATAGTGCCATGCGAACGTGGCGACCCTTACCGCTCAGCACCGAGGATGGAGTGCCAGAAAAACACCCATACAACGAAACGGACGATTACTGGGAAAATCTCGCCAACTCTCCGCGCACCGTCATACCATCGCCCCCCCCTTCGCCGCCTCCCGGGCCTCGGCTTTCGCGTAAGAAAACGGGAATGTCGCCGAGAGCGTCGCGCAAAGCGCTTTTGGACCCACGGAGGGTCGGCCTGCGGCTGGGTGCGCTCACGCCTGCCGAACGTAGAGTATTGTTCATGGGTGCGTTACTCGTAGTCGGGGCCGCAGTGGCATTGAGATCCAGCAAGATGTCGTGCGTGGACGGCATCGTCAAGGGCAACGGGGGCGAAGGACTCAAACGCCTGTGGAATGGGAAATGGACGTTGATGTCATCCGTGATCGCTGCTTGGGGGCGGGGATTGCCGTAATGCCGTCAGCTCTTTTTTCATGCACTTTGGATACTTTACGCCAGACTAGATGTAGATATGCATCAACAACGTTGATATGCGTTAACTTGTTATGATAAATCTTCTTATAATACTTGGATACTATGAATTGAATTGACGCACTATTTTGTATATGGTCTGGAGCCCAGAAGAAAATGGAACAGCTCTTCTATGTACTACCCGGATCCGCCGGCTGTATGGCGCCAAGAAATATGATAGAAGATACAGTAAGAACAAATGGACCAAAGAATCTGTAAGTTGAACGGGCACACGTACGACCGAACCGAATCCTCCCCACGGCGAAGTCAGCATAGCAGATATCCGTGACGGTTCTGAACGTGTCCCACGAACTTCACACGAGAAATGAGATAGACACGTGAGTCTATAAGCGCCTCGGAATAGTAGTTGACCGCCGCAGCTGATGGCTCCTGGCGGTACGCCACTGCGATCGATCTGACTAGTCCACTCCACAGTGCTGGCCGTCAGTCTTTCTAACACACCATCGCTTACACCGGCCAGAACTGGATGTCAAACACAGGTTTTTCACGGTGGGTACTACTATATTAAACTACCTAGGTCCTCCGACTGAACTAACTGTGCATGAAAACATGTTCCTCTCGGGCCGGTAATCGATCTGATCCCTGATCACTGTCATCAATACAAAGCGTTGTCCCAAAAAAGTAGGATTAGCCGTGAGTGAATCAAGTTGGACCGTTAAATAAGCTGCCGAAACTTTTTCTTTTGAGTTGGTGACAAACATTTTCATGCAGGGTAAGCGCCAATTTAGTTATTATTCTCTAGAACGGTGACTATCTTCGGAAGAGTCCGATCCAGGTCAGCGCTGTGCGCCAAAAGTGTTGTCCTCCGTGACAACCTACTTGAACTGCCATTCATAATTAGAACGGAATACAGGGCCGATGGCTGCCGCGTGGTCGGTATGTTGCCGTGGCAGGTCAGCGTCTTATAATCCTGAGTCCCTCCTACTGACATCGTGGCGACACAGGTCCATGTGGAGCGCCAGGGCTGTCGCTTGGAGCCTCCGTGACCATGAGAGGTTAAAAAAGCGCTCGAAAACACGCGTAACCGGGTACGTGAGCGCACTGAAACGTAGTTTTTCTATTCAAAGTTCAGGGGTTATGGAGACCAGGAGAACTTTCATATCGATCCGTTCGGAACGGCAGGCTGCTTTGACCTGAAGTCTACCCGCTGGTCCACGGACTCGACGACGATTGTGAACAAGGTCGTTGCTTGTATGTGGTGATCGGACTGATACAATGTCTGCCCCGACATCACTGACGGGCCCTCGCTTCTTCCACACGTGCTTGTAAAGGTCTTATTGATATTGTCTCTTTAAAATGCGTGCTTATTCCGTTGATTCACTAGCCCAAACGAGATGGTGTCGGTACAAAAAAAGGTGAGTTGCCGTTATCGGCGTGGGTGCATTGCCCTCTGGACAACAAGGACTGTCAACGGGAAGCTGCGCTAAGGTTTGTATTACTGTTTGCCACGCGATGTACGTTCTTTTGAACGACGATGGGGACCAATATTTATGCCTCGCGCTCGTATTTAAGCTCCCATACGTCGCGCGTCGCTAGATCAAAGCCCTGCTTCAATAAAAGGTGCAAAATGAACCATGCGTACGAAGCTCACTCTCCGTTCGGACCTGCATCTCTACCTGTACCTGCATCTCCATCTAGACAAAACAAAGCCGATATTCAGAAGCAGTATCGCGAGAAGGAGACAGAATGTTTTAATATGCTCCGCGAAGTCATCAAGGAGCTTACCGGAGAAGAGCTACAAACCCGTCATGGAATCCTGAGGAAAGGTTGTAGTTTTATGTGTTGCTCTGATTCAACGCTGCTGACTGGTTTACGCGGGAAGCAACCGAATTACTCTGGGCCGTTTTGCAAGCCAACAGGCAGAGAGAGGCGCAGGCTACTCCTCAGGCCCCACGTGCTGAAATGATTTCAACCAACTTCGGTGGGTCTGATCTGATTGCATGCGATCGAAGGACTGACCTCCTTTGAGATGTTTGCGAGCAAACTCCTCCTTTACCCCCCCGGTTTTGGCAGCCCACCACTGAACCTGTGGCCTACGGTGACTACACCGCCCAACCACAGGGTCAGCTGAGAGACTTCTTACTCCTCGTGGACTCTGATTTGTTCGATACCACCGGTACTTATGGCCAAGAGTCATTCGACGGTCATGGACGGTGAAAGCTGCTCTGCATATCGTACGGTCTTGCCTTGTAAATATATTGTTTGTCAAATTTTGTAGCATAAATGGAATGACTAGGCTTGTTACCCAAGTTTGACTGGCATGAGATTGTGATTTCAAACGTTGGCCTCGTGGCTTTGGCAGAGTCGAAAAGTAGAGCGCCCGTCCGATGTTCGAGGACGAATCATGGGAGTAATTCGTGGCCTGGGGGGCATATGGGTCCGTATCGCGGCAGGCCTGCCACGACCTTGTACGGTGACACCCGGAGGCTCGCACTTCCAAACAATTTGCATCATGAGCCCTTGCCTTGATGAAACATTCCCAAATTTCGTTGCAGCGTGAACTTCCACTGCGAGCCTGCTGGCAACCCCAGTGACTCCACGAGAGAGATAAGCACGTGGCGTAAATATCACAAGTTTGCCATTTCCGTGGCGGACAGGTTTGCTGGATCTTTCTTGTTCTTCGACACGGCTTTTGAGTGACAAACGTGGAAGTGGAGTGACAAACTCTGTCATCTCGTTTGGGGTAACTTCATCTAACGCTGGGATGATAATATACGTCTTCTTGAAGTTCCTGTCCGGGTCGAGCAAAAAGGAACCATTACACCAATGGTGTTTGGGGTCTCAATACAAGTACCCGCGTTAATTTACCGCGGGCCGTGTGCGCCTCCGATGCCGCCATGTATCCATCACGTATATCTATAAACAACTCGTTGAGGGATCAAAGGTTGTCCACTATACATATGTGCGACAAGATCGTTGTACGAATTCGGAGAAGCCTTCGGACGGGTGTTATGTCGAACAGTAGTAGTACTCCGGAGTCCGAGGCGAGTACTAACTTGGTAGCAGTCATTTCCAGTGGCTTCCCTGCAGGGCATCATGGAGCTACTAGTGCTTCCGACCTCGCCCGACGTGATAAGCCATGGCTATGTCCTCCGCGATCTGCGGAGTAAATATAGTATTGCTCTTCCTCTGGGCCCCTGGCCCTGACCGGTGACCCTTCGTGCCACTGGATTCACGCCTCTAGTCATC